>ML803993.1:454408-472851 GCA_009831015.1 Picea engelmannii | reverse complement strand
TACTGGTTCCAAAAAACATGTCTGCACAACTTGCTCGAATATGGACCACTCCACCTCCATTAGTAACATGTCTTACAAAGTGATACCATGTCCAATTTAGGTAAGCTGAACTATGTGTCAAATGCACAAGGCTTTGACTACCATAGAAAACAAAACTTGCACTTTGTCCAAACTAACCCAATGGTCCCTTTATACTCATAAAAGACAGAACCTGAAGTAGACCTTTTTTTTTTGTTTTGTCCAAATCCTCCTGCAAAATCTGAATTATTTCAGACAAAAAACATTGAAACCACTGTAGGTGATACATGTGCCTCTAAGATACCGGAGCACCCAATTTCACTGCTTTACCTGGATTTTTCATGTGACCACTGACAACACCAACTGCATGTGAAATGTTTGATACTTGAACATATCAAACCTTTCCATCCCATACTTTATACTTCCAACTAGCATACAATACATGAGACATAACTTTTTCTTCCATATTACAAGGATATACACCTGAAGAAAAACAAATGGAAAGCCAAAGGGATATTTTTCGGTTTCACATTATTCATGCTGAATTTTCTGAGTATCTTTTTCCTTATACTGCAACTGTGATAACCAATGCTTACCATCTTTCCTGCCTCTATGTATTTCCATGCCCAATATTTGTTTTTGCTGCTCCTTGATCCTTCACCACGAACATCCTTGTCAACATAGCCAACCTGCTGATCTTAACCATGCTTTTACTTCAAAAAACATATCGTCAGCAATCTAAACACCAAAATAATGAATGTACCATGAACACAATGGTTAAATTCATTTCTTGTAAAACTTGGCCCACCATGAAGGAATCACCCATCTTGTACCAATGCCTGATGTGCATTTCGGGCCATACAATGACTTCTTGAGCTTGCAAACAAATCTTTTGTTGCGATCCTGAACAAACCGTTATGGTTGTTCGATATACATATCTCCTCATATAAATCTCCATAAAAACGTGTCTTAGCATCTAGCTACAACAAATAGTGCCAACGCTACATGAATAGAGAAAAACTTAACAACTTATGAGAATATTTCATGGAAATCAATGCCTTCCAAATACCTTTTCTGCTATCAGTCATGCAGTATTCCTTTCCTCTTTTACTATGTATGATTTGAGAAGAAATCCATCAAACACTATCTTTGTTAATGACGATCTATATCCCTTGACATTGTCATTATAACCAACAAATATCTACTTGTTTGATCTGGATCCTACTTAGAATGATGATGAGAGCATGAACATAACAATCAAGCAATTTCAAAAAACTGAGTAATTACAAGAGAAGACCTATTCAATATACCTCTTCCAGAATCTTTCAACCTTTTGCAACTAATGGTGTCCGATTGTCCAGATAACACTTAACTTGTTTTGACCATAACTCATGCTGCAACTTGGCATTACTAAAGATGTCATTCGACCCCAAATGTCCTGCAATAATTTCCAAAATTCCAAGGAATATGACCCTGCCTCCATCATGTGTTCTCAAACCCTTGATTTAACCTTTCAATACTTAAACACATCATCCTTTCTATTGACCCAACTTTTTGACTAGGGCACCTTCAGTGCTCCACCTCGAACAGAATATTCGAAACCTTGACTGCCAAATGAGCTTTTCACTGGTCACCTCCAAGCCACTTTACAATGGAGTCTCATGACATGCTCCATGACATGCATGACATGACCGAGCCCTTAAACATGCTCCATGACATGCAATTCTATGGACACCATACCACAGGCAACCAATAATCATGGGCCCGAAACCCATAACTGTAGACCTATGTACAAGGTTTTAATTCATGACTCATGCCCCCCACTCTTCTTTAGTCTACCTAAATCTATGTCTAGACTTTTCATAGGCGACTTACACCAATATGCCCAATTACATGTAACCAAAAAATACAACTCCATAAAAAAAAATAGTTATCATTTACATTTACATTTACCATCTCATTGTCAATTCTACCACCTAAATCAAAATTCCACCTTTTACTCACCTTTTATTAAAAAGAAATTAAAATTCACCTTTACTTTAATTTCAAAGTAAATCCTCCACCTTTAATAAAAAAAAAAGTTTTAAACATTCACCTCGTGAACTTTTTAATAAAAAAAAAATATTTTAATAAAATATTCACTTTTATTTTAAATCCTCCACCATTTTTAATGTTTTAACATTCACCTCATGACCCTTCAATTTTAAAAGTCAACCTTTCATAATTTAAAAGTTTTTCAAAAGACCATACCCTAATATTTTTAAGGAGGCGTGGCACCTCCCGTCATGGTTGGCCTGAGGACATTTGAGAGCCCCCGCACCTCACGGCATAGCTTGCCTGCGGAAATGTGAAAAAATTACTCGTGGAGTTGCCCCACCTCCCGTTATGGCTGCCCTGCATAAATCTTGAATTTTCCATGTGTGAACTAGTGGTCGCTGCGACCTTCAAGAGGAGAGACCTACGGAATTCTCTTTTAATTCAGAAACTTGATATTTACTGGTTTCACGGATCTCCAAATGCTCTGATACCATTTGTTGGATTTTTTAAAGTCACGGATTAATTCTGCAACAGAAAACCAAAGAAAAAACATACAAAGATTCAATCACACAGGAGACAATAGTTTACGTGATAAAACCTTCTTTCACAAAGACATTCTTATTCTTCAATAAATCAGAGATTACAACCAGAAGTCTGAAGAGGGCTTGAAACCCCTTGCTCAATATTTGTCTCTCAAACACACATATTTAAACAATTTTCCCACAGTTACAATGAAACTGATTCATTAATTATACATTCTAACTTAGGCTACTTTATCTCAACCAAAAGCTAAATAATAAAATCTAGATCCACATCTTGTGGGATTTGTTGTCACCATTTCAACACAAATCTGATGCCAACTCAATCTGTAGATGATCTTCTATTCATTGCTTCAACAAAACTCTCGTCCAATTTTCAATGAACCCGGTTGCTCCTATTAATCATAAATTCGTTCGAAAACCAACCCATTTTCCATCACAGCCTTGTACTTTTATCCTTGTTGCTCCCATTATCCATATATCCGAACACCAAAAACCCGCCAATTGTTTTTCGAAGATGCATTTACAGTACCAGTGTATTCCCTTGCGCCCTAAATGTCAGAACTAATTGCTTACGTACAATCTATGAAGTATGGGGGGTTGGAATTTCAAAATTGAGTAATTGATTATGTTTTGGTTCATTTTGTTGCAATATGTTAAATTTATATGGAATTATAAGATTCTGTTATTTAATTTTAATTTTTGAATGTGGAAATTAATTTAACATGTTAAGAAATCTGGAACACTTGGATTATACAAAATTAATTTGTATATCCAACAATTTCTTTCTGGATGTTATTGAAAATTTTATTATTAATTTTGCTTGAAATCCATTTAAAAATGATTGGAATTACAAATTTTAATTATTAAATCTCCATATTTTAAATGTTCTAAAAATTTCAACAAAAAATTTAAACATGTTTAACCTACCCAGCTACCTATCAAATTCTATCCTTCATTATAGGTAATTTTTAAGCATATTTTTATGGATAAATTACCTGGCTACTCATCAAATTCCATCCCTTATTGATAATGGGCACATTTAATGATGTTTAACCATAAATTTCAATCGTTCAAATTATTAACAAACTTAATTGAAATTACAAATTTACCCCATTATTAACTTTTTATCATTTTACAGTATTAAATTTACATTTGTGCCAAATTTACTTATAGCAACCGCATAATTACAATCAATCGTTTCATATTTTTCAGTGGTTTCATATTTTTCATTTCATATTATCAGCCTTTGGCGTTCACCTGCAGCGATTTAGCGGCTGTGTTAGTAGGTAAGCATTTAATTCTGACATTTAGGGCGCAATCGAATAGGCAGTAAATCCTGTGTTAACTGGCGCACATCACTGGAATTAATTGCTTACCTATAATCCACTTGTCTCAAAAGTGAATTTCAATTTTGATAAGACTGGATTATAGATACGAAATAAATGCTGGCATTTAGAGCGCATTCTAAAAGATTGTCGGGGCAGTAAATCCTTTGTCCGAATAATTAAAATAAGCTGATGGCAACCACCTGATGTCATCAAGCTGACCGCGTTGGACACTGCAAATATAAATTTCTGTTCATTGCTTCGAAATAGGCTATCAATAAGCTCGGGGAAAGTAAGAGTAAGAGTCAGTTAATCCTTTGCGTTTCGTTGGGTGTAGTTTTAATAATTTTTTCTAAGTGGGGAAGAGATCTGAATTTCAAAATTTTCTCGGAAATGTGATCAGATAATTTCAGGGGTAGAGTAACTTTCAACAACATTGAAGTGATAATTTGAGAATTTACCCTATTTTAAATAAAAAACTTAGTCATTTCCATTTTTAAAAAGATTTTTTTTTTTAAATTTAAAATTAGAATTAAATCATTTTTAATTATATAAAATATGGTAATAAGGAAGAGAAAAAATTCACATATTAAATTAAATCAAAATATTTCAAATCTAACCGTATATCGCAACATATATTACATTTAGTATTAACATATACATATAATTATAGAAAATGCTTGTATTCCAATTAATGGAGGATTATGCATTCAATAAGTCAAAATATTCGATGTCCAAAAGCCCACATTTCATCCATCGTAAAGATCATTTAATAATTTTGATAAACATGTTCATATTAATGTGAACCTTCAATAGTGCAGAATATTCCAATAATGGAGCCGTGCGAAATCTAGATGGCCACATTTATCATTCATTAAAAATCATTCAATTTTATTGATAAAACGTGTTCTCTACAGGGCACAGTGACCAGCAAGGCAGGCTACGCGTTTTCCATGTTCATGTGAGAGATATCTATCCATTATAGTTGTGCGTCACATCGTACAACAGAAACTTTTCAAGGGACTCGCAGTTTTAATCTTAGTATCTGTGAGAAAATTTAAGCTGCTCAAGGTTCGACTTCCGTCTGGCCGCTTTTGGAGAGCGTTATAGGAGATAAGCTGATTCATCAACTGGTTTTTTCTTGCAGGTATTTTCAGTTTTCAGTAAGCTGGAATTTTCGGATATTAAAAGTTTTCTATGTTCTTTCGTCTGAACTGTAAATTTAAAATTTTGGCTCGATCTTTATACTGGTTGTTGTGGAAAGAAAGAAAGAAAGTATTTTTTTAATGTTTATGAGGCTAAAAATAGTCCATGGGACAGAGTGTTTTTTCATCTGGCTTTTGTATTCTGCTCTTTTCCTGTGAAGTTTTATAATAACCACTCCCAATTTCTCAACAAACTCTTTGTTGAATAGATTATCCCAAGAATTAGCTGCCAGTTTCCCTGCTGTCTTTGAGGGCCTCACATTCTAAAATGAAATGTTTATCTGTTTCCATTTTTCCGGACTAGCACAAAATACATTCTCTTTTCTCCCACATTTCTTTTGGCCTTTTCCACGAAGTTGATGAGAATTAGTTCTTAATTGAACAATAAGAATTTTAGATCTCCAAGAAATATTGGCCCCTATGTACGCCTTTTGCTGATCGTTATGAGTGGGGTTAAACTCTTCAATGTAGTCCCTAACTCTTTCTCCCTAACTCTTTCTCCCAAGTAGTTTGTGGAACTTATCCATAACAAAAGTTTTTCTTTTTACTCTTTGCAGGACACATGCTCAAGCAAATGCCCCATTTACTAAATCATTTGTTATTTTGCCTCATCCAAGTCTTCTTTCTTTTGCACAATCTATCACTAAACACAACCTTAGGCCATGTACCCTCTTCCATTTTCTCAATTTTTTTTAGAAACTATTTTTGTTTGAAATAGTCTAGAGACTATTTTTGTTTGGAATTTGTGTGTTTAACCCCTGGTTGCGCGGGAGCCGTTCCCAGCATCTCGGAAACTCACTTCAGTGTTTTTGGAAGGAAGCTTAGAACGGGTACAAAACGTTCCAGGTTGATTAGGAACGTCTCTGGGAACGTGACAGCGTTTTGGGAACTGTGAAGTGTGAACTCACGAAAATGGGTCCTTTGTAAGGAGCTTCCACGCGTTCCTCAACAGGCAGGGAGAGCCCTAAACTCGTAAGCCCCCAGGTTCTGCCAAACCCAAGCTGCGTAATTCGCATAAGTCACACGCAGCAAAAGCTTCTGGAAGCGCCTTTCTACCCAGGAATTAGCATGCTCTGCAAGTTCGTCCTCCGCCTGCCATATTTATAGTATATAGTATATACCCTTTCCTTTCTTCTCCATACCCTCTGTTGCTACTCTCTCCCTTAGTCATGCTTTCCGCAAGGAAATGAGCTGAGTTGAGATGAGAGAACTGTTACGTTCTGTTCATATTTTTATTTTTATTTTATTTTTAGGGTTAGAAAGTATCCAGGACCACAGTTTATTCAGAGGTGGGGGTGCTATGCGCTTTGGACATCAACGATTCGTGGTCCTCACGTCAAGTTTATTCAGACGTTTGACTGCCTGTTTTTATATGTGTGGATTTATCCAGCTAAGCGAAGTTTTAATATAAATATAATAAATATCTTAAATTTTATTTTCATATAAATTTAATTATAATTATAATGTTGAAAAAATAATAAAAAGTATAATGTATATTTTAATTTTGAAATAATTATAAAAAAATTAATTTATAATTTTAAATTTAATTCATAAAAATTAATCATTGCTTCTGAATCTACAAACACAAAACAGCAATATTTTTAATTTTTTTTAAATATACTATTGCAGTACCTAGCTTGCCCTTTGCCGTCCAAATAATTTATAGCGTTAGATATACTAGATTGCCCAGTTCCCATAAGTTTTAATACCAAGGAGTTTTTGAAGAACATTGCCTAAGCTGCAGGCTATCCGGGTTCTGATGAGCTTCAATTTATGTAATTAGTTTTATACTGAACAATTTTTTGAAGAAATAGTTGAAGTTGCAGTATGTATTGAATTTAAAAGATCTGAGTGTCAAATTGTTGTTTGAAAACGACTAGAGCGTCTCTGGTTCAAAGGCCTGGCAACGTCATGCCATACATCAGCGTTGCCATTAGTTAACCGAGGCTCCATTGACAGGTTAGGCTGTTAGAGTTATATGAAATTAATTTAGCAGTCTATTCTTGTAACGAATCTCCCTGCCAATAATTTGGCAGATTTGCCATAAAAAATAACTATTTTGATAATGAAATTTTGCAACTTGCAATTCTGACAATATAAATGAATTTTTAAGTCTTTATTCTATAGAACAACTCTATACTGCAACTTAAACAATCAAAATAATAAAAAATCTTAAAAAATTACTTAAAAACAAAAAATTGTACTTCAAATCGGTCAAAAATCTTGAAAAATTACTTAAAAGTAATTTTGTTTGTTTGGAAAATAAGCTCTGTTTGCTACACTAACTTACCCTGCTTCTAAATAAACATGAAACATGGTTCTAACAGTTTCGGTCAGGATTTCTGAAGGATGGATAATTATAGTTAAAATTGTTTGCTCCTCACAAACAAACTTATGGATAATTATAGTCAAAATTGTTTGCTCTTTAAATAAATGTGATTTCAAATGATTTAGATTTTTTTGTGTGTCTCTGAATTTCCCCAGGTGACATTCATCGGCCAATTTTTTTAGTGTGGGGCTTGCGTTTGGACGCTTGATATCTTTTCAATCATTGGAGTCAATCGCAGCCGTTTGATGAGCCCAACCAGCCAGTCCACTGTGTGGAGCTATATTTTAATTTGAATAATAGCAATCCCATACTATCATCGCTTCCGTTCCACAGACACTGACTTGTTAATTCAAGGTCTGATGCATCTTCGTGGGATTTAAACACTTTGATATATTACTAATCCCGTTCACAGCAAAAGAACTAATGTGTTAGAATAATGAAGACACGTCTAGAATGTATTAAACTTAAAATATTGTTTTAGACTTAGTTTCATGTTTACATAGATTGGAGATTGGGGTTGAAGGTTGTTTGAGATCCGTTTAGATAGGAGTGTGATCAAACTATAAATGTAATCGATTTATTTGCATAAGTCAAGTAGTGCACTTATGTGCGTTCCTCCATTTTATTATTTGATATGGTATCAGAGGTCAGGAGAAGAGAGCAGCAACGTGAGGGCGCTGTGTGAATTGGAGTTTGGTGAGGTGGACCAAACTGTGAGCGTTCAGGAGCCGGTTGCTGAGTACTGTCAATTGCTACATTGTCTCAACAGGAGGAGTTCGTGTGAGGAGCTGCACAGGTCAAACACAATCTAACGTTGTGAAGAGCTGTAACGCACGCGCTGTCTGCATTTGAGGTTGCTGTGAGCGATCTGTCTATCTACGTGAAGAGGAGGACTGTTTCCAGCGTGAAGAGGAGGAGCCCGCACTGAGGAAATCGACTGCGTGCTGCTTCAGATTGTTGCGTCCTAAACCTCCTGTGATTGGTGTAGTTGTGCGTTGTAGATATGCGTTGTTCCTGCTTGTCCAAACCAAATTGCTGCGTTGCCCCTTCACTTGGTG
Source organism: Picea engelmannii (assembly GCA_009831015.1). NCBI lineage: Eukaryota > Viridiplantae > Streptophyta > Pinopsida > Pinales > Pinaceae > Picea > Picea engelmannii. The sequence continues at coordinate 464,337 of ML803993.1, read as the reverse complement.
CGTGGAGCGCTTGTCGGATTGGCGAGACATTTCCCTTGCCTATCCACTGTTCTAAGGCTATTTGATGTTCACTGCGTGTTGAGGTTGGTAGTTGACATGATCTTTCTTGTTGTATATGTTGCTGTCCATTCACTGCTCAAATTATCTGCTGAGAATTTCTTTTGAGATCATCATTCAAAGTATTGTCAATAGAATTTCTTTCTCAATTAATTATTGAATCATTTGTTGAAGAAAATGGCAAACCCTCTTTCCGATTCATATTTAAATGAATCCACCAAGCTTGATGGCGAAAACTATGTAAACTTGAATTTTAAGTTGATCACCATTCTGGAGGCATACAGCCTATGGACGATTGTCAAAGGTGATGAGCCCAAACCCACTACTGCTGCCTCGATTCCAGATTGGGATAGGCGAGAGATGAAAGCAAAAGTGTTGTTGTCCATGTCCGTAAAGGACAACATCATTCCTCATATAAGGGACTGTAAAACTTCCAAAGAGACATGGAACGTTTTCAAAGGTTTGTTCGAAACCTCTAATGCAAACTGCATTTTATTTTTAAAGACTAAGCTATTATCTATCAAAATGGAAGCCAATGAAAGCATAAGAAATTTTGTTTCCAGAATTAAAGACTTAAGTGAGAAGCTGGGTGACATTGGTGAAAAAGTTTCTAGTAGCGATTTAGTAACTGTTGCTTTGAAGGGTTTAGTCCAAGACTATAAAGTCTTTATTTCAGCAGGGTTTAGCCCAAGACTATAAAGTCTGGCTGGGATTCTCCTTCAAGAGGAAGAGAGAATGAAGAATTTTGATTTGGATTCAAGTGGCTCAGATTTGGCGTTGATTGCAAGAGGCAAAAGATCATACCGAGGCAAACCGTGGGAGAGGAATAGAGGTCGGTTTCAAGCAAAGCAGAAAGGTATGACACATCCTAATTCTTATGTTAAAAGAAATGTTGAATGTGATTATTGTGGAAAACCTGGACATCTTGCTAAAGATTGCTATAGAAGAAAGAATCATGAATCAAATCAGAGACATAGAAGCCATAATGGAAATTTCGTGAATAGAGACACTTCAGTTAATGATGGATTTAAAAATCTTAAATTATTTATTTTTGAAGCAGCATTGGCTGCTGAAACTGATGATGAGACTACTTGGTTCATAGATTCTGGTGCATCAACTCATATGACTTGTAATAAAGAATGGTATAATGAATACTATGAGAAAACTGATGGCACACACATTTACCTAGGAGATAACAGATCACATAAAGTCCAAGTCTATGGAGTAATAAGTGTGAACCTAATGGACAATTGAGACAGATTCATAATGTGATGTATGTTCCTGGTATTAAAAAGACTTTGATATATGTTTCGCCTATAACTGATAATAATATAAAGTGGAATTTGGTAAGTTGAGGTGTGTTGTGAAAGATATCCAGAATCACTATAGGGTACCAGGGTTGGTGGATTGTATAAATTGGATGTGACAATGAAGCATCATGTTGCATTGACATCCACAACAATGTTAACAGAAGAGTTATGGCACCACATGTATGGGTACCTAAATTACAATGATTTGATGTTGTTACAACGAAAAACTATGGTAGAAGGTCTTCATGTTATGAAGAATGATCATTTTCCATGTGAAGCATGTGCACTTGGTAAACAACATAGAGAGGAGTTTCCCACTCATACAGAGAAAATAAAAACATATATTCTTGAATTAATTCATATTGATGTATGCAGACCTATGCAAACTAGGTCACTTGGTGGTGCTTCCTACTTTCTTATTTTTGTTGATGATAGATCTAGATATACATGGGTCTATTTCATAAGGAGAAAAAGTGATATATTTGAGTACTTTAAATAATTCATAACTATGACTGAAAAACAAACAGGAAAATGTATTAAAGTTCTCAAATCTGATCAGGGTGGTGAATATACATCAGGTGCATTTAAAAGTTATTGTAAATTTCATGGGATCCAACAACAGTTTACAGTACCTCATACACCTCAACAAAATGGTGTTGCTAAGAGGTGGAACAAAACTCTGGTGGAGTGTGCTCGCAATATGCTTTAAGGTAAAAACATTTCTAATGGTTTTTGGGCAGAAGCCATTAACACTGTTGTTTATTTAAAGAATCGTAGTCCAACTAAGAAATTAGATTTCCAAACTCTTTTTGAGATTCTTCATGGTTATAAACCTAATGTCAATCATTTGAGAGTATTTGGATCCACTGCCTTTGCACATATTCCAAAGGATGCAAAAAGAAAACTTGATGCAAAGTCAATCAAATGTGTTTTTATTGGGTATTGTACTGATAAAAAAGCATACAAATTGTTTGATCCCAGCGCACATAAATTGTTTGCAAGTAGAGATGTGATGTTTCATGAGAATGCAGATAAAGTTGATACAATGAATGATGCAGATGCTTGGCATAATGATAGTGATAAACATGTCAAAATAGACGCAATGGTTAAACAGGAACATGAACAAGTTCAAAAACGAAATGAAAACAATATGGACACTTAAAGAAGTTAGGATACATCAAGTGGAGAAGAGTCACCACAGAGCAAGAGACGAGATGAAAGCAGTGAAGGACCAAGGAGGTCATCACGACAAACTCAACCACCTATAAGGTATAAAGACTATGCATTGATGTCTCATGTCATGAATGTTGTAGAACCTGTAAACTATGATCAAGCTAAAGAACATGAAGAATGGAGAAATGTTGTGAATGATGAATATGATTCTCTTATGAAAAATCAAACATGGGAATTAGTTGAGCTGCCTGAAAACAAATTCCTTATTGGAAGCAAATGGTTGTATAAATCTAAATTTAAAGCAGATGGTAGCATTGAAAAATATAAGGCAAGATTAGTTGCAAAAGGATATTCACAAAAGGAGGGAATTGATTATGAAGATAATTTTGCACCAGTAGCTAAATTGAATACAATTAGAGTACTGATTGCCTTAGCTAAAAAACATAATTGGAAGTTACATCAGTTAGATGTCAAATCTTCTTTTCTGAATGGTGATTTAAAAGAAGAGGTTTATTTGGTTCAACCTGAAGGGTTTGTCAAGCAGGGACAGGAGCATCTAGTCTGCAGGTTAAAGAAAGCATTGTATGGTTTGAAAAAGGCACCGAGATCATGGTATGTAAAGATAGATACCTTCTTTTATTAGAATGGGTTTGTGAAAAGAAAAAATGATCCTAACCTGTATGTTAAGAAAAATGAAGGAGGAAATGTTGCTTTAATATCTTTATATGTAGATGATCTCATTATTACAGGCAGTGCATGCAAGTTAATTGAAGAGATTAAAATTCAGTTGTCTTAAGAGTTTGAAATGAAAGGCCTCGGTGAATTGCATTATTGTTTAGGACTTGAGGTTTGGAGAGAGTCTAGTAAAACATTGATCACTCAAAGTAAATACACAAAATAAATTCTTAAAAGGTTCAACATGAGTGAATGTAAAGCTATGTCAACTCCCTTAGAACAGAATGCAAAATTGTACAATGAAGATGGATCTAAAGAGGTAGATGGTACTTTATATCGTCAGTTGGTGGGAAGTTTGAACTATTTCACCACTACAAGGCTAGACATTGCATACTCAGTTAGCATTCTTATTCATTTCATGGCTAAGCCTTCAGAGAGTCACTGGAATGCTACAAAGGAAGTTCTTCGATATCTGAAAGGAACCGTTAATTTTGGTATTATGTATACTAATGATTGTGATGCTGAGTTGACAGGTTACTCTGATTCAGATTGGGTCGGAAATCTTGATGACAGGAAATCAACTTCAGGATATGCATTCAACATAGGTACAAGGGTTGTATCATGGAGCAGTAAGAAACAACCAACTGTTTCTTTATCGTCAATAGAAGCTGAGTACAAAGCTCTATGCAATGCTACTTGTGAAGTTGTTTGGTTAAGGAGAATTCTTGAAGATATTGGCAATATACAAATGGGGCCAACTATTCTCAAATGTGACAATCAAAGTTCTATTAAATTGACACACAACCCAATTTATCATGCCAGAACCAAACATATTGAAATTCAACATTATTTTGTAAGAGAAAAGATACATTCAATGGAAAATGACTTGATCTATTGTAATACCACTGATAATGTGGCTGACATCTTTACCAAGCCTCTTGGAAAGATGAACTTTGAAAAATGTAGGAAACAATTAGGAGTGATAGAAAATTCGTTTCTTCATTAAAGGGGGATGTTAGAATAATGAAGACATGTCTAGAATGTATTAAACTTAGAATATTGTTTTAGAGTTAGTTTCATTGTTACCGAGATTGGGTTTGAAGGTTGTTTGAGATCTGCTTAGATAGGAGTGTGATCAAACTATAAATGTAATCGATTTATTTGCATAAGTCAGGTAGTGTGAGCTCTGTCTCACTTATGTGCGTTCCTCCATTTTATTATTTGATATAATGTGTATTCCTACATTCGACAACTACTCATTGTTCATCCATGATCGTTGTAAAACATATCTATAGAACCCAATCTAGTTTTGCAATTAGTTCTCCATACATATACATCACAGAAGTTCATGCATAATTTATAATTCTTGGAGGTGACATTTATTTTGCTAAGGTATATCACTTTTGAGTTGTTCCAAGCCGGCTAGAACTTCTCAATTTTATGTAAGTTTCAGGACTAGTTTATGTTGTTAAGTTCGATTTAAAACTTCTAAATTTTATGACGAGTCTCTAGTATATCCACCAAACACATAAGAAATAACCAAAAATGAAAATGTGATCTATGCTTCATCTAACATCTTATTTTATGGGCATCACGATTATGTGTCTCCGTATAAATCGACCACCACATCTGCCATTGTCGTGTATCTTTGATTTCGAAAAAACATTCGTATTCTTGTCTCTACAAAATAAATGTCACTGCCAATCTTCCTGAATAAAAGAATTTGTATATGCTAATGAGCAACGCAATCCACTGGCTCTAAACAAGTGTCTGCAATTTTTGTGCAGTGTAGTTGATATCCATTGATTTAGTTAAACTCCATTTCCTAAGACAGGGGCTTGTCCCAACCTTGTATTCTTGTTCTTGAGACAACACTCATGTTCTAGACCATTTCCAAACCCCTCATCCTTGTTCCTTTCGACATGTTCCGATCCTATGCTCCTATCCCACAACCCCCTTTCTTCTCGACATGTTCCTACACCACAATTGAAATGAGTTTTTCACTCTATCATGTTAGAGATAATGCTTAATTAATGCCACATACTAGAGTTTAGGGATTGGATTGGGTTTGTTGGAGGATGTTGAGAGTTTCTCTCAACCTCTCCCTCCAAGAGTGGAATAAATTGGATCTCACAACACTTATTTAAGTGTGATGTATCTCTATGTAATTTGCACAATACAAACTATTTTTGTGTGTGTATTTCATGTCTCTCTGCTCTCATGAATTTAAATTGGTATTAGAGCAGGTATGGGATCCAGGAAAATGAGAAAGAAGTGAATATTAATTTTCGTAGATTAGATGTGTTGAATTTATATTTGTAAGTTTTCTATGTGTGTTTGTTAATTTATCTTTTGTGCAAGTAAATCTATTGAGATATCGTGTTGTTGGAGAAGGAGCCACCATCATTCAGAAATTTCCATTGCTGCACGAAAAAAGGAAGGACTGAATTGGATTGCCTTCACCTTGGAGAATACTAGAGTCGCTACCTATTAGTTTTACGGCTTCACGTCTTCTGGAATCTGCATGTTGGAAAAAGCTTATCTCTCTAGCCATATAATTAAAGGTGCAACATTTGCCTCTAGCAGAGGAACAAGAATTACAATTAAAACCAACACTGAACTGTAGATAATTAATGTTATTGAATCAGTCTTCAATGAAATGTTCTCAAACAGCTAGTATAGATTCTCTTTTGTTGCGTCTTGCGAGCTATATACACAATTGTTCCAAGTCAATGTCCAGATCCGAAGAGAAATCCAGCCAAATCTAATTGTGATTTGCATTTCCTTGATTTGTAATTTTCAGATTTGATCTCTTCAGCCGAATGTGTGTTAATGTTTAAAGTTTTTTTTTTATATGTTTATTTTAAATATGAACTCTTGTATCTTGATATAAGCTGGCAGCCCCAGTTTCAAGAACAATTGTTCTTATGATTGGAAGTCACCTTGTATAATTGATTTTTGAAGACATTCCGTACCTAGACTGCCTTTCTACAAACTGACGGATAGCCGAAACCGAAATATCTGACAGATGGAGTTATGTCCATAGGATGATTCATTACTTGACAACTTTTCTCATGGAAGCCCCGGTGAGCCGAGTTTGTCAATATTATCTATTGTGCAAGTTCATGAATGATGGTCAGAAGCGTTTATGCTTTAAATGAGTTGAATGGTAAGCTCGAAGAAGAGGAAGAGAAAGAGCATAGTCCGGAGGCATCAAAGCGGGTGTAGGAGCTGATGAAGGCCAGACAGACGAAAGTTAAAGTGTTGTAACATTTTCTGTTATGTAATTTGTGAAGTTTTGCAATGTAGACATTAACGGGGGGTGTTAGAGATAATGCCTAATTAATGCTACATACTAGAGTTTAGGGATTGGATTGGGTTTGCTGGAAGATGTTGAGAGTTTCTCTCAACCTCTCCCTCCAAGAGTGAAATAAGTTGGATCTCACAACACTTATTTAAGTGTGATGTATCTCTATGTAATTTGCACAATACAAACTATTTATGTGTGTGCATTGCATGTCTCTCTGCTCTCATAAATTCTAAATCATCAACCTCTGAACCATAGTCTTCAGCGGCAATAAACAAGGCACGTTTAACATTTGCATTAGTGGTAACGTGGTTTCATGCAGTATTTGGGGATCACAGATATTCGCCATACAAATTCCAGGACTTATGGGTTCTCCCCACTATAGTTTAAATTACTGTGTGTTTATCGGAGGTTATCCAACAAGGTTTCAGTCTTGGAACACTTGCAGGAGTTAAAGAAATTGGCTCCTGAAGGGATGAAAGTTGAGTTCCATTATCATATACAAGAGATTTATATAATGTTAGCGACTAAAGATCTTGTCATTGTAGACTTTCACAACCAAATCTAGGCATTATCATATACAAGAGATTTATACCATGTTAGCGACTAAAGATCTCGTCATTGTAGACTTTCACAACCAAATCTAGGCATAAGAGTAGATAATAGCTTACCTACATCATGTAAATGTACATGTGCTAATACATTTAATGGTAAAGATTCAAATCCAGATGGGTAAGGTATTTACACCTCTATAAACTTTAGCAGTCAAAAAGCTGGGTAGAGGGGTCTCTTGTCCCATAAACAAGAAGGTCTCATACACCAATTTGGTTTTTGGCTTAGCCATAAACTTAATAATAATAATAATTATAAACAGTTTGACGGAAAGATAATAATCAAGTTGATGTCAGGCTGAAAGATCAGTATTCTTTCGATCTGAGATGTTGGATATTAGAAACCCATAGACATAGATTCTCCTTCAACAAGAGAACAAACTCTCCAAAAATAGGTTGATAAACACAGTTCCTAGGTTCAAGTGGTGAAGGGACAGAAGGCTCCCCTATCATTGAGTTTGCCATGCAGAGAAAGTTTGAAGAAATACGAACCCGTGTGAAGGAACTTGACCTTGGAGTTCTGGTTCTCTTAAGAAGCTTGGATCCCTCCCAAACCAGCCGCAATTTCATGCTTGAAGCTCTTTACCTTAAGGACATCACTCGTTATTCATTTTTTTTCATATGAAGATCGCGTATAGGTCTTAAGACCTACAAATAAACTTTTTTCCCTTACAAATGGGATAGACCTCAATCTGGACCTCACACACCTTCGAGTCGGGGAGCTGAAAAAGGATCCTGGATCATCTTAAGTAGTGGCTGCAAGGAAAGATTACAGGTTGTCATTCAAGCCTAACAAGGCCACGATACGTGATTTCCCTCCAAGAGGGTGGTCACAGTGTACACGCTCGAGTTGCTAAATGATGGTGTTCGTGGGTGGTAGCAGGGGAGGTGATATTTCTGTTGCGTGTCAATAGTAATGGTGTTGTTTGGTCTCTTCGGGGACTCTACGACGTTATTTTCGGGAAGGATTTAAATTTTATGAGAGGCACTCGTGAGAGCCTCGAAAGGGTCCTTCCTCCCATTACAGGAAGTGGGACCCGCACCCTGGCCAACCTTCGTAGTGGACATTTTTGTTTGATGGTTTACTTTCAGCTTAGTCAACCTTCGTAATGGACATTAATGGTTTTGATTTATATTGGGGGATATCAAAGTATTCTTCTTTGGTCGTATACTAAAAAATTAAGTGGATAAGAATAAATTTCTGTCAATATAATAGAATCTGATAATGAGATATGGTATTTGGATGAAGAATTGAAGAATTCTCCAGGTTGAATTTGTCTACTTATATGAACTTTGCTTCTGCAAGGTGGACATAGAAAATTTTGGATTAAAATGATACTCCGAGAGTATGCACAGAATTTAATGATGGAGGCATTTCTTTAGTTGGATAAGTTCACAGAATCTAATTGCAATTTATGGAAGGTATTTCTTTAGTTGCATGAGTGCATCGAATCTAATTGCAATTTATGGGAGACATTCTTTTAGTTGGACGAGTCTCATTATTAATGGAGTTTTTTGCCTTTTGAATTCCAACAACAATACACATAATAATAGGTGTATGAGATTCCTTCATCAAATTGGTGTTTGAGATTTTCTTGTTTGTGGGACAAGGAGACTGCCAAAGTCTACATAGGTATACATACCCTACCCCCTTCTGGATTTGAACTTGTAACCTTTTAAGAGGAAGCATAAGTTCTTGACCATTAGACATACTTTCTACTTGTAATTATGGGAGACATCTTCTTTAATTGGATGAGTCTAATTCTTAATGGACTCTCCTTCCTTTTGAATTCCAAAAAATACATATGCTTTCCCATAGTGGTGAAGCAAATGTTGAAGATTATGTGCTCACCTTTAGGTTTTTGATCACTCATATTCCATATTTTCATGTCTTCCCTTGACCCCCCTACTAATGATGCCTATTACCTTTTACCATTTTCAATGAAAACTCCTCTTCCTCTCTACCCTTGATATGGTCTCCTTTTTCTCATCATCCACTTTAATACTTTTTATGCCATATCTAATACAACATGTCTAGTTCATCTTCTTTAGATAATTATTACCTCCCCATAATTACTGCTAAATACAACTTTTACCCAACACCATTTGGGATGCTACCCATGGTTCCTTTCCCATATCCTTCATTGCCCCAAATCAATCCACCTTTTTGGTTCATATTCCAGAACCATTCATTCAATGCAGAATGAAGACCATGCACATACACCTTTAATTTTATCTTGATGACCACTTTTATATCCCTGTCATTTGTAGTGTGCATCATAATCTCCTAGAATGCAAGAAATTTGCCTTTCTTGTGGCTAAGAAACATGAGCTTATGAATTCCTTTCATTGAGTCTCCCTTAGGACCTTCTGATGGACGCTCCTTCCAAAGAAATCCCCCCTTCCCCCTTTGATATTTAATCCACTTAAACTTAGTTAGTTTGATCCTGTCCTTGTTTCCTCCCATCCTTGTCATTTATTCTCACTCAAGGAAATTAAGAGATCCCTTCAGAATTCAAACACACAAAACTATTTATTATGACAGCCTTTTGTTATAGTTACTCAAATATGGAGTAGGATTTCTTTCACTTTGTACTCCAGATCAATTTAATAATATGCTTTACTTGAGATTTCTATTGTCTTAATCACCCATATCATTCATCCTCTTCATGAGTTCGATGATAATTCTAATCATGACAATTATAGGACCATTATGATTGGATAATTTTTTTCCAAGATTATGTTATTGTTCTTGACTATGTCTTTAAAAGCATTTGAGGTGCAAGAAATTCAGGT
>ML803993.1:434710-444730 GCA_009831015.1 Picea engelmannii | reverse complement strand
TGATGTATGCAGACCTATGCAAACTAGGTCACTTGGTGGTGCTTCCTACTTTCTTATTTTTGTTGATGATAGATCTAGATATACATGGGTCTATTTCATAAGGAGAAAAAGTGATATATTTGAGTACTTTAAATAATTCATAACTATGACTGAAAAACAAACAGGAAAATGTATTAAAGTTCTCAAATCTGATCAGGGTGGTGAATATACATCAGGTGCATTTAAAAGTTATTGTAAATTTCATGGGATCCAACAACAGTTTACAGTACCTCATACACCTCAACAAAATGGTGTTGCTAAGAGGTGGAACAAAACTCTGGTGGAGTGTGCTCGCAATATGCTTTAAGGTAAAAACATTTCTAATGGTTTTTGGGCAGAAGCCATTAACACTGTTGTTTATTTAAAGAATCGTAGTCCAACTAAGAAATTAGATTTCCAAACTCTTTTTGAGATTCTTCATGGTTATAAACCTAATGTCAATCATTTGAGAGTATTTGGATCCACTGCCTTTGCACATATTCCAAAGGATGCAAAAAGAAAACTTGATGCAAAGTCAATCAAATGTGTTTTTATTGGGTATTGTACTGATAAAAAAGCATACAAATTGTTTGATCCCAGCGCACATAAATTGTTTGCAAGTAGAGATGTGATGTTTCATGAGAATGCAGATAAAGTTGATACAATGAATGATGCAGATGCTTGGCATAATGATAGTGATAAACATGTCAAAATAGACGCAATGGTTAAACAGGAACATGAACAAGTTCAAAAACGAAATGAAAACAATATGGACACTTAAAGAAGTTAGGATACATCAAGTGGAGAAGAGTCACCACAGAGCAAGAGACGAGATGAAAGCAGTGAAGGACCAAGGAGGTCATCACGACAAACTCAACCACCTATAAGGTATAAAGACTATGCATTGATGTCTCATGTCATGAATGTTGTAGAACCTGTAAACTATGATCAAGCTAAAGAACATGAAGAATGGAGAAATGTTGTGAATGATGAATATGATTCTCTTATGAAAAATCAAACATGGGAATTAGTTGAGCTGCCTGAAAACAAATTCCTTATTGGAAGCAAATGGTTGTATAAATCTAAATTTAAAGCAGATGGTAGCATTGAAAAATATAAGGCAAGATTAGTTGCAAAAGGATATTCACAAAAGGAGGGAATTGATTATGAAGATAATTTTGCACCAGTAGCTAAATTGAATACAATTAGAGTACTGATTGCCTTAGCTAAAAAACATAATTGGAAGTTACATCAGTTAGATGTCAAATCTTCTTTTCTGAATGGTGATTTAAAAGAAGAGGTTTATTTGGTTCAACCTGAAGGGTTTGTCAAGCAGGGACAGGAGCATCTAGTCTGCAGGTTAAAGAAAGCATTGTATGGTTTGAAAAAGGCACCGAGATCATGGTATGTAAAGATAGATACCTTCTTTTATTAGAATGGGTTTGTGAAAAGAAAAAATGATCCTAACCTGTATGTTAAGAAAAATGAAGGAGGAAATGTTGCTTTAATATCTTTATATGTAGATGATCTCATTATTACAGGCAGTGCATGCAAGTTAATTGAAGAGATTAAAATTCAGTTGTCTTAAGAGTTTGAAATGAAAGGCCTCGGTGAATTGCATTATTGTTTAGGACTTGAGGTTTGGAGAGAGTCTAGTAAAACATTGATCACTCAAAGTAAATACACAAAATAAATTCTTAAAAGGTTCAACATGAGTGAATGTAAAGCTATGTCAACTCCCTTAGAACAGAATGCAAAATTGTACAATGAAGATGGATCTAAAGAGGTAGATGGTACTTTATATCGTCAGTTGGTGGGAAGTTTGAACTATTTCACCACTACAAGGCTAGACATTGCATACTCAGTTAGCATTCTTATTCATTTCATGGCTAAGCCTTCAGAGAGTCACTGGAATGCTACAAAGGAAGTTCTTCGATATCTGAAAGGAACCGTTAATTTTGGTATTATGTATACTAATGATTGTGATGCTGAGTTGACAGGTTACTCTGATTCAGATTGGGTCGGAAATCTTGATGACAGGAAATCAACTTCAGGATATGCATTCAACATAGGTACAAGGGTTGTATCATGGAGCAGTAAGAAACAACCAACTGTTTCTTTATCGTCAATAGAAGCTGAGTACAAAGCTCTATGCAATGCTACTTGTGAAGTTGTTTGGTTAAGGAGAATTCTTGAAGATATTGGCAATATACAAATGGGGCCAACTATTCTCAAATGTGACAATCAAAGTTCTATTAAATTGACACACAACCCAATTTATCATGCCAGAACCAAACATATTGAAATTCAACATTATTTTGTAAGAGAAAAGATACATTCAATGGAAAATGACTTGATCTATTGTAATACCACTGATAATGTGGCTGACATCTTTACCAAGCCTCTTGGAAAGATGAACTTTGAAAAATGTAGGAAACAATTAGGAGTGATAGAAAATTCGTTTCTTCATTAAAGGGGGATGTTAGAATAATGAAGACATGTCTAGAATGTATTAAACTTAGAATATTGTTTTAGAGTTAGTTTCATTGTTACCGAGATTGGGTTTGAAGGTTGTTTGAGATCTGCTTAGATAGGAGTGTGATCAAACTATAAATGTAATCGATTTATTTGCATAAGTCAGGTAGTGTGAGCTCTGTCTCACTTATGTGCGTTCCTCCATTTTATTATTTGATATAATGTGTATTCCTACATTCGACAACTACTCATTGTTCATCCATGATCGTTGTAAAACATATCTATAGAACCCAATCTAGTTTTGCAATTAGTTCTCCATACATATACATCACAGAAGTTCATGCATAATTTATAATTCTTGGAGGTGACATTTATTTTGCTAAGGTATATCACTTTTGAGTTGTTCCAAGCCGGCTAGAACTTCTCAATTTTATGTAAGTTTCAGGACTAGTTTATGTTGTTAAGTTCGATTTAAAACTTCTAAATTTTATGACGAGTCTCTAGTATATCCACCAAACACATAAGAAATAACCAAAAATGAAAATGTGATCTATGCTTCATCTAACATCTTATTTTATGGGCATCACGATTATGTGTCTCCGTATAAATCGACCACCACATCTGCCATTGTCGTGTATCTTTGATTTCGAAAAAACATTCGTATTCTTGTCTCTACAAAATAAATGTCACTGCCAATCTTCCTGAATAAAAGAATTTGTATATGCTAATGAGCAACGCAATCCACTGGCTCTAAACAAGTGTCTGCAATTTTTGTGCAGTGTAGTTGATATCCATTGATTTAGTTAAACTCCATTTCCTAAGACAGGGGCTTGTCCCAACCTTGTATTCTTGTTCTTGAGACAACACTCATGTTCTAGACCATTTCCAAACCCCTCATCCTTGTTCCTTTCGACATGTTCCGATCCTATGCTCCTATCCCACAACCCCCTTTCTTCTCGACATGTTCCTACACCACAATTGAAATGAGTTTTTCACTCTATCATGTTAGAGATAATGCTTAATTAATGCCACATACTAGAGTTTAGGGATTGGATTGGGTTTGTTGGAGGATGTTGAGAGTTTCTCTCAACCTCTCCCTCCAAGAGTGGAATAAATTGGATCTCACAACACTTATTTAAGTGTGATGTATCTCTATGTAATTTGCACAATACAAACTATTTTTGTGTGTGTATTTCATGTCTCTCTGCTCTCATGAATTTAAATTGGTATTAGAGCAGGTATGGGATCCAGGAAAATGAGAAAGAAGTGAATATTAATTTTCGTAGATTAGATGTGTTGAATTTATATTTGTAAGTTTTCTATGTGTGTTTGTTAATTTATCTTTTGTGCAAGTAAATCTATTGAGATATCGTGTTGTTGGAGAAGGAGCCACCATCATTCAGAAATTTCCATTGCTGCACGAAAAAAGGAAGGACTGAATTGGATTGCCTTCACCTTGGAGAATACTAGAGTCGCTACCTATTAGTTTTACGGCTTCACGTCTTCTGGAATCTGCATGTTGGAAAAAGCTTATCTCTCTAGCCATATAATTAAAGGTGCAACATTTGCCTCTAGCAGAGGAACAAGAATTACAATTAAAACCAACACTGAACTGTAGATAATTAATGTTATTGAATCAGTCTTCAATGAAATGTTCTCAAACAGCTAGTATAGATTCTCTTTTGTTGCGTCTTGCGAGCTATATACACAATTGTTCCAAGTCAATGTCCAGATCCGAAGAGAAATCCAGCCAAATCTAATTGTGATTTGCATTTCCTTGATTTGTAATTTTCAGATTTGATCTCTTCAGCCGAATGTGTGTTAATGTTTAAAGTTTTTTTTTTATATGTTTATTTTAAATATGAACTCTTGTATCTTGATATAAGCTGGCAGCCCCAGTTTCAAGAACAATTGTTCTTATGATTGGAAGTCACCTTGTATAATTGATTTTTGAAGACATTCCGTACCTAGACTGCCTTTCTACAAACTGACGGATAGCCGAAACCGAAATATCTGACAGATGGAGTTATGTCCATAGGATGATTCATTACTTGACAACTTTTCTCATGGAAGCCCCGGTGAGCCGAGTTTGTCAATATTATCTATTGTGCAAGTTCATGAATGATGGTCAGAAGCGTTTATGCTTTAAATGAGTTGAATGGTAAGCTCGAAGAAGAGGAAGAGAAAGAGCATAGTCCGGAGGCATCAAAGCGGGTGTAGGAGCTGATGAAGGCCAGACAGACGAAAGTTAAAGTGTTGTAACATTTTCTGTTATGTAATTTGTGAAGTTTTGCAATGTAGACATTAACGGGGGGTGTTAGAGATAATGCCTAATTAATGCTACATACTAGAGTTTAGGGATTGGATTGGGTTTGCTGGAAGATGTTGAGAGTTTCTCTCAACCTCTCCCTCCAAGAGTGAAATAAGTTGGATCTCACAACACTTATTTAAGTGTGATGTATCTCTATGTAATTTGCACAATACAAACTATTTATGTGTGTGCATTGCATGTCTCTCTGCTCTCATAAATTCTAAATCATCAACCTCTGAACCATAGTCTTCAGCGGCAATAAACAAGGCACGTTTAACATTTGCATTAGTGGTAACGTGGTTTCATGCAGTATTTGGGGATCACAGATATTCGCCATACAAATTCCAGGACTTATGGGTTCTCCCCACTATAGTTTAAATTACTGTGTGTTTATCGGAGGTTATCCAACAAGGTTTCAGTCTTGGAACACTTGCAGGAGTTAAAGAAATTGGCTCCTGAAGGGATGAAAGTTGAGTTCCATTATCATATACAAGAGATTTATATAATGTTAGCGACTAAAGATCTTGTCATTGTAGACTTTCACAACCAAATCTAGGCATTATCATATACAAGAGATTTATACCATGTTAGCGACTAAAGATCTCGTCATTGTAGACTTTCACAACCAAATCTAGGCATAAGAGTAGATAATAGCTTACCTACATCATGTAAATGTACATGTGCTAATACATTTAATGGTAAAGATTCAAATCCAGATGGGTAAGGTATTTACACCTCTATAAACTTTAGCAGTCAAAAAGCTGGGTAGAGGGGTCTCTTGTCCCATAAACAAGAAGGTCTCATACACCAATTTGGTTTTTGGCTTAGCCATAAACTTAATAATAATAATAATTATAAACAGTTTGACGGAAAGATAATAATCAAGTTGATGTCAGGCTGAAAGATCAGTATTCTTTCGATCTGAGATGTTGGATATTAGAAACCCATAGACATAGATTCTCCTTCAACAAGAGAACAAACTCTCCAAAAATAGGTTGATAAACACAGTTCCTAGGTTCAAGTGGTGAAGGGACAGAAGGCTCCCCTATCATTGAGTTTGCCATGCAGAGAAAGTTTGAAGAAATACGAACCCGTGTGAAGGAACTTGACCTTGGAGTTCTGGTTCTCTTAAGAAGCTTGGATCCCTCCCAAACCAGCCGCAATTTCATGCTTGAAGCTCTTTACCTTAAGGACATCACTCGTTATTCATTTTTTTTCATATGAAGATCGCGTATAGGTCTTAAGACCTACAAATAAACTTTTTTCCCTTACAAATGGGATAGACCTCAATCTGGACCTCACACACCTTCGAGTCGGGGAGCTGAAAAAGGATCCTGGATCATCTTAAGTAGTGGCTGCAAGGAAAGATTACAGGTTGTCATTCAAGCCTAACAAGGCCACGATACGTGATTTCCCTCCAAGAGGGTGGTCACAGTGTACACGCTCGAGTTGCTAAATGATGGTGTTCGTGGGTGGTAGCAGGGGAGGTGATATTTCTGTTGCGTGTCAATAGTAATGGTGTTGTTTGGTCTCTTCGGGGACTCTACGACGTTATTTTCGGGAAGGATTTAAATTTTATGAGAGGCACTCGTGAGAGCCTCGAAAGGGTCCTTCCTCCCATTACAGGAAGTGGGACCCGCACCCTGGCCAACCTTCGTAGTGGACATTTTTGTTTGATGGTTTACTTTCAGCTTAGTCAACCTTCGTAATGGACATTAATGGTTTTGATTTATATTGGGGGATATCAAAGTATTCTTCTTTGGTCGTATACTAAAAAATTAAGTGGATAAGAATAAATTTCTGTCAATATAATAGAATCTGATAATGAGATATGGTATTTGGATGAAGAATTGAAGAATTCTCCAGGTTGAATTTGTCTACTTATATGAACTTTGCTTCTGCAAGGTGGACATAGAAAATTTTGGATTAAAATGATACTCCGAGAGTATGCACAGAATTTAATGATGGAGGCATTTCTTTAGTTGGATAAGTTCACAGAATCTAATTGCAATTTATGGAAGGTATTTCTTTAGTTGCATGAGTGCATCGAATCTAATTGCAATTTATGGGAGACATTCTTTTAGTTGGACGAGTCTCATTATTAATGGAGTTTTTTGCCTTTTGAATTCCAACAACAATACACATAATAATAGGTGTATGAGATTCCTTCATCAAATTGGTGTTTGAGATTTTCTTGTTTGTGGGACAAGGAGACTGCCAAAGTCTACATAGGTATACATACCCTACCCCCTTCTGGATTTGAACTTGTAACCTTTTAAGAGGAAGCATAAGTTCTTGACCATTAGACATACTTTCTACTTGTAATTATGGGAGACATCTTCTTTAATTGGATGAGTCTAATTCTTAATGGACTCTCCTTCCTTTTGAATTCCAAAAAATACATATGCTTTCCCATAGTGGTGAAGCAAATGTTGAAGATTATGTGCTCACCTTTAGGTTTTTGATCACTCATATTCCATATTTTCATGTCTTCCCTTGACCCCCCTACTAATGATGCCTATTACCTTTTACCATTTTCAATGAAAACTCCTCTTCCTCTCTACCCTTGATATGGTCTCCTTTTTCTCATCATCCACTTTAATACTTTTTATGCCATATCTAATACAACATGTCTAGTTCATCTTCTTTAGATAATTATTACCTCCCCATAATTACTGCTAAATACAACTTTTACCCAACACCATTTGGGATGCTACCCATGGTTCCTTTCCCATATCCTTCATTGCCCCAAATCAATCCACCTTTTTGGTTCATATTCCAGAACCATTCATTCAATGCAGAATGAAGACCATGCACATACACCTTTAATTTTATCTTGATGACCACTTTTATATCCCTGTCATTTGTAGTGTGCATCATAATCTCCTAGAATGCAAGAAATTTGCCTTTCTTGTGGCTAAGAAACATGAGCTTATGAATTCCTTTCATTGAGTCTCCCTTAGGACCTTCTGATGGACGCTCCTTCCAAAGAAATCCCCCCTTCCCCCTTTGATATTTAATCCACTTAAACTTAGTTAGTTTGATCCTGTCCTTGTTTCCTCCCATCCTTGTCATTTATTCTCACTCAAGGAAATTAAGAGATCCCTTCAGAATTCAAACACACAAAACTATTTATTATGACAGCCTTTTGTTATAGTTACTCAAATATGGAGTAGGATTTCTTTCACTTTGTACTCCAGATCAATTTAATAATATGCTTTACTTGAGATTTCTATTGTCTTAATCACCCATATCATTCATCCTCTTCATGAGTTCGATGATAATTCTAATCATGACAATTATAGGACCATTATGATTGGATAATTTTTTTCCAAGATTATGTTATTGTTCTTGACTATGTCTTTAAAAGCATTTGAGGTGCAAGAAATTCAGGTTTCTATGCCAAGTCGGTTTTAGGAGGGACTCCTAAACCATTGATCACATTCCTACCCTTTGAACTATCACCAAGGAGTCTAGACATTAGTCTTTTATTTATTTTTTGTTTTGTTGACAAAGGCTTTTGACTTAGCTCCCATATACCCATTGTTTCAATGGCTACGTGACATTTGTTGGGTATGTGTTATATTCTTTGCATGTGTGTGTGTGGACGCGTCAGATATGACAACTGCGTCTGACGATCCCTCGCACTAGTGCTTTGTTTGTGCTGTGTGTGTCGGGCGCTTTCCTAAGGGGGGGCAGGTATGCCCCCCCTGGTTACGCGCAACGTTCAGCAACGGGCGGTAGCCCGGGGCAGTGCCCCAAATTAATTTTTTTTGGGCGGTTTTTGCTATTTTTAGTGGTTTTGTAAATTAATCCCAGATTAACGGATTAGGGTTTTGGTATCTACGGAATACCTAAAAACATTGTATATATATTGTATGGTGAATGGTGAAATTCGATATAATGAATATACGAAAGGTTTTCCCGGTTGAGGGTTTCCGGTATAAATCTCTATGTACTATGTGAATGAGCCATTGATTAATTTATGTTTTTCTTAAGAATCTATATGCATTTCTTTACTTCACAGGTTTAAAACTTACAACATTGACATCTTTGAGTCCCTCATCACTATGTGTAGACTCGACCTCAAATTAAGATATGATCTTCATTCACTTGAAGGGATCACTTCCTTGGGTCATATTTGTTGAAGGCAATGTTGGTATTTTGAGGCCACCTTAAATTTTATCCAGTTTATTGGTATCTCCATGGATGAACTCCCTCCCCAAAGATACTCCCTAGATTCTCCCCCTACCCCCCAAGGATGATATTAGCAAATTGAAATCAAAGAGTAAACTTATCAATAGCTCATTTGGATCACTTGGGTATCACCCCCACAATGTCTTAGCTTGAAGTTGGGATTTCATGTTGAACATTTATCCTTGACCACATATGATAGCATAGATTCCATGGCCTCAATATCCCCCTTGGTCAACTAAGGGTGGTGCTCTCTCACCATCTACCAGTCGAGACATATCACCAAATCCCATATAAAGATAGGATTTTATGGATTTTCTTCCTCTTGGAGGTGGAGGTGGAATAGCACTTAATTTTCAAGTGTCCCATCCACTATGAGATCTGAGGAAGATTTATTTCTTATACATATAATCTACTAGGTCCCTTACTACCTTCTTTTGATACTTAGACTAGAGATGCCTAGCCATGTACATTGAGAAGGTAGGTACTTTTATACAACATAATTACCTATAGGGATATTTAAGGCCTACTTGGTTGATTACCTCCTCCTTTCATCTCCTTTTGGCCTCTAGAGGCATTAAGCACTTGATTGATGGTGGTGTCATTGGCACAAAGAATAATAGATCAATGAGACAATGCTCCCCTTCATGAGAGACCACAAGGCCACCTTGTTCTTTGTGCTCTCAATGTAGAGGGATCACTACCTTTCTTTATTCATAACACAATGCTTGAGGACAAAAACCTATCACCAAGTTTCTTCCATCCTAGAGGGACTCAATGACCTTGGATGAGTGGAGGTACAATAAGAGGTTCCCAACTTCTACCCCCATGATTTCATAGGGTGCTCTTACCCTTGTCCATTCTCTAGAAGACATTATCAGAGTTACCCTTATCAGATTTATGGTGGAGGAGGATGATGGATTCCCTTTTGATTTAGATACTAGCTAAGACACTCCTCCTCCTCAACATTCATTGTCTTATTTACTTCCTGGACTTATTGTATGCAACATTTTCATTGTGAA
>ML803993.1:407087-434612 GCA_009831015.1 Picea engelmannii | reverse complement strand
TATTCTTTCTTTATTTTCTTAATCTTAGAATTAAAAATTGCCTAGAAGAAATTGTAAGTACTCCTTAATGTTGTTGTCAAAGAGTGTACTCTCTAGTCTCATTGACAACCTATTTTTGTCATTCATGGACATTGCCCTACTTTCATTTCATTTCTCTCCTTCATGCTTTGCCCTTGCATCTAGATTTTCCCAAGGCACATTGGGTATGCCACCTAATATGTGTTTCGTTGAATCAGTTCTTTGTCAATATAATTAAAACTTGTTTCATTGTGTCATTTCTTTATCAATATGCAATTGGGTTGTGGTTTAATTTATTTATTTGCTCTTTCATTTTCTTATATTTTTTATAACAAAACTTTATCACATATCATATACCATGTGAATTTCTAATATATATACAATGTACATTGTGCAATCGGTCATTTCATCCCTAGTGGAAAAACTCGGCATTGGCAAGGGTCCTGAAAACATCGTCTCGGAAAAACTCGGCGAAAAAATTGGAAACCTCCACAAACATTAAAAATACATAACTTATTCATTTTTCTCAAAATTTTAAACATTTTTCAATATATAAAGCAACAACAACATCATATAAACAGATAGGCACATAAATATGGAGAAAGAACTGATATATATTATATAGTGGATGCCAAACAAAAACCAATACATCAAAGTCATTACTGAAAGTCTGAAACCAATACAAAATGACATCAATGATCACATATATAAATGTATATGTCCCAAAACTAGCAACTAGCTATATGGTATCAAATTATTAATGCCATCTCCCCCTTTTACGGGAAAAAATCAGGGGTTGTTTGCGAGGCCTTGAACTAGAGGCAAAAGGTCTTGGTCAGACATCAATGCTGGATGGAGGACTAAGGTTTAACAAAGATAGTACCTAGGTTCATTCATATATTGGATACCTTATAGAATCTTGTTCAATCGATTAAAAGCATATAAAGAGAAAACATAATTCAAATGACAAAGGGGTATAACTTAATCAAGTAATTGTATCAAAGGAACTTAAGGGAAACTTGGAGTCTTGGACACATATGTAGACAATTTCTCAAACAATCATCCTAAATATTAAGGCATAAGTATCCACCATCAGACAAGCAAAGCATTCTCTTTCTCTCATAACCAACTAGGCAATCAGAACGAGAAGAATAAAAGAAATCAAATAGAATATTTAAGACCAGTTCTACTAGGAAGGCATTATTGTCTTTTTAGGAAGATGAAGCTAGAAGAAATAAGAAAATGGAAACAATGAAGGTACACAAACCGACAATGAGCAGCAGCTATGAGCAATTTTGAAATGTAAAGAAATATGGAAAGGCAAGCAGGATGGCAAAAGAATCTGATCATTAGAAAGCATGTAAGTTTATTTCATCACTTGCTACATTCAAATTAAAATGAATCCTCTCTCAGGTTCTGCACATAGAGACAAGGGTATGCACAATTTAGATGAAGCTAGTAGGCAAATCCATGGCTTAAGATGATGAAAATAGATTAGATTTTAGGAAGTGCAGTTTTGTAAGACCTATTGAAGCTTAAGGAAAGAAAAGTACCCATTCCCCTCTTATTAAAGGATCACAATCTTTAGGATAGGCATGGTCAAAAATTACTCATTCCCATTATTGCTCCACACAAAAAAAAAACCACAATGATAAAAAAAAAAAATCGGACATTTTATCTCACGGCTTGGGCAACTTTGGCGAGTTTTTCCCGAGTTTTTGAAAAAATCGGCCTGCTGAAAAAATCGTGATTTCCCCGATTTTTTCTACTAGAATTTCATCGTTTCTATAATCAGTGTAATGGTGAATATAGTTCATTAAAATAAATCGAAATTCTCTTGACTTCAGTACTTTTCAACAATATTTTGTTTAAAATTAAGACTCAACAATATTTTGTTTGGTGTTATGATTCTCTAACGCTAATATAAAATTGAAATTGATATGATCAATGGTAACCCTTGCAGCCATGTTTAGAATGTCAATACCTATGCAAATTATGGGAGTTGAAACTACAACCTACCAAATTTGGCAAAGGCTAATCTATAATAGCACAACACCAAGTTGAGGTGACATGAAAGTTGAGGTTATTTATTGACCTGTATTCACGTATTGTTATTATTTATTTATGTGTTTAAATTTCATTATGGGATATTGCAAAAATGAAAATGATGATGATTATTTAGCATTTATTTCAATATTGTTGTGATTATGTTATAAATTAATTTTTTATACATTATGTTGCATCATTAAAAAAAGTTTTGTGGTCATTTGTTATGTTTGAAATGTAATGTGGATATAAAGGAGCATAAATTATTTTTACTTGATTTATGTTTCTTCATTAAAAATGGCATTAGGGTGTCTTGTTAATTTTGAAATGTAGTGTGGATACGAAGGATCATAGTAGAGTTTATGGTAATTATATAGATTGTTACCAAAGAAGTGAATGGCATTTAGTGGGAAGTTTGATTTACTTAATCTTATATTGCATGTTTAATTAGCATACTTAGTCAATTTATGGCTAAGCCACACGAGAGCTATTGAAAAATAATCAAAGCTATTCGATACCTAAAATGAACTATTGATTTTGGTATACACTAATCATTTGAATGTTGAGTTGACAGATTATTCAGATTCTTATTGGGAAGGTGATCCAAATGATAGAAGATCAACCAGTGGTTATGCATTCAATATAGGATCTTGGATTGTGTCTTGAAAAAATAAGAAGTAGCTAATTGTTTCATTGTTCTCTATTGAAGTTGAGTACAAAGCATTGTGCAGTTAGCTATATGTGAAGTAATATGGCTAAGGTGTATTTTTGAAGGCATGAAAGAAAGGCAAAGAAAACCTACAACTATCAAGTGCAACAATCAAAGTTTAATTAAATTGGCAAACAATCCAATATATCATGTGTTGAGATTTGGGTACCTTGGGAAGTGGTCCCCTTGTGGTTTTGAGTTTCTAACCATAAGTGAGAAATACATTGGGACTATGTACCTTGTTCTTTATGTCTAATTCAAATTTGACTTCACTTAAGTCAAAAAGTTGAATTTGTGTCACTTAAGGCAAAAGTGACTAATTATTCACTAAGTGGGTGAATGAGGGGACATAAAGTGAACTTAGGGAACTTAACCAAAGTGGGTTTGTGAGTGAGATTATTGTGGGACGATCTCAACCTTTGATTAGAGAATGGATGGAGAGATCTTAGCCATCCATCTCTTAGGTTTCTTTATGGAGGTTAAAGAGGGGCGCATAGGGCCTAAGGAGGCTCATTCACTCTTTTGTTCTCTTGGAGAGCTAGAAGAGAGAAATGGAGATGGGAATAAAAGCAAGGGATGAGGGAAGCAAGGGCACCTCCTTCCATGGTGGGCTCTAGGAGGCTTTGGCTCCCATTTATTTGTGGTGTTCATATTTGCTTGGAGGAGGGCGCACTATAGGAGGAGGGCACACACCTAGTGGGAAAGTCTTGTACTTGGCATATTGTTTTTTGGAGTGTATTTTTGGAGAGGTAGCACACAAGAGAAGATTTGTGTGCAAGGGTTTCTTCTACAAAGCATTAAAGAGCAAGGGCGCAAGGCTAGAGTGGGATTGAGCAACAAGTGAGAAGGGCGCACAATGCTTGGGTGCATTCACCTTCTTGGACCTGTATAAAAACTTGAGAGGGGTTGCCATTGTATCATGGTCATTTGTTTTATGTAATTTTTGTATCTCACATTTCTTACATCACTTATATAGACTTACATTCCAAACTGGTTTTTCCCCAGGGGGTTTTATCAAGGGTCGTGTTGACCAAAAACACTTGTGTCCTAATTTCATGCATGTTAGAGTTTAGAACAACATTATAATAGTTGTAAATATCTAGAGGTGTGTTATATATTTTGAGGTATGCATGTGTTAACCTATGGTATACTAAAACTACATGCAATGGCACCTTAAATGCATATATAATCATAACAAACCAACATAAAAGTTATTGAATTGTTTGTTGTTATAAAACATCAGCAAAGAACAGTTGGACGGTTGAAACTTAGAGCCAATCTCAGGTCAAAGACAGACCTATTTGGAAGCCTGTTAGGACTTCAAATTTTCTTCATGGTATCAGAGCCTCGGTGGCTAAGTATTGCTGATTTTGGACAACATCTTGTGGACAGTTCTTGATAGCTAGTGGGCATATTTCTTGACAGTGATTTGTAGAAACTTGTTGGCAATGATTTGTAGGACAGTTGTAGGACTGTTGTTGGACCTATTTTCATCCTCTTTTCACACCTATATTGCTAGGAGTGAGGTTGATTTTGTACAACCTCTTTTCACACATGTTTTTTCAGGAGTGAGGTTGTAGTTTGACTGCCTCTTTTCACACCTGTGTTGACAGGAGTGAGGCAATGTTCTTTTGCAGTTGTAGCATCAGTGTGATTTTAGTGGGCGGATATGTCAGTATCTTAGATGTGAGCAGAGGATAGGCTAGTCGGAGCTAACAACTTGTACCCTTGGAAGATTAGGATCATTTTTGTCTTGGAGCAACTTGAACTATGGGATATAGTTCAAGCTCCTGTGGTGATTCTTCCTCCACCTGCTCCATTACTATTTTTGGATGCAGATTTCAGGAAGAAAAACACCAAGGCAAAATGGACTATTTGTGATACAGTGAGGGATCACATTATACCCCACTTGACTGGTAAAGACTATGCATTTGAGATATGGGCATCCTTGTGCAATCTTTACCAAAGTCCCAACCATAACCAGAATATGGTTTTGCAGGACAAACTCAGGAGCATTCAGATGCTCAAGACTGAGTTGGTCACTTCATACCTTGGCAGATTCACTCAGATATGAGATGAGTTAGCAGTAGTCGGAGAGATTGTGGATCCATACTTTATGGTGAGGACAACTTTAAACAACTTTTCCAAACCTTGGGGTTATTTTGTACGAGGCATTGTTTCTCGGGAGGTCATGTCTACTTGGGAGAGACTTTGGGATGATTTCGTATAGGAGGGGTTGAGATGCAACTCGGGGTCTTCAGGACAACAATGGTTATCTGAGGGTGATAAATATCTTTCTCTTTGGACAAAGGGCAAGAAGAAGGTCGCCAAGGGTGCACAATAGGGTCCCAAGAGGGGGGCCAAGCCACAGGGAGAGAATGACAGTGGGAAGAAGAGGGATATGATCAAAGTGAAGTGCTTTGCTTGTAAGAGGATGGGGTACTATGTTGGACAGTGTCCCAACAGTAAGAAGAAGTCGGGTGGCACAACAACGACAATGGATGAGGCAGAGTTTTAGGAACAGTTTGAGAGGGATTGTGTCTTCCTCATTTGCTACACTTTAGTTGAGACGACACCTAACATTTGGTACATAGACAACGGGGCTTCGAGCCATATGAATGGCATTAGAGAGCATTTTACTGACCTCAAAGATACAAAGGTCGGGATGGAGATTTCTCTTGGTGATGACACCATCGCCAGAGTTGTTGGGCGTGGCACAGTTACTTTTCAAAGGGAGAGTATGCCACCTCTTTCGTTCAGAGATGTTCTCTATGTCCCTGGGTTGAAGAAGAATCTGATATCAGTTTCCATCCTCCAGGATAGGTGTCTTGAGGTGTCCTTCAGAGGGATAGAGGTCCTCATACACCCTAAGGGGTCTCGTCTCACCTCAAAGCAGGTGATTGGAGAGAGGGATGGGAAACTATACATATTTCTTTTTCATCTCCTGCATGCTTTGGCAGCGAGTAGCGACAACAACAGTCAGTTGTGTGAGTTGTGGCATCGGAGGATGACACACCTTCATCATGGGGCTCTTGAAGCACTGACAGAGGTTGTGACAGGATTGCCACAGTTTAGTTCAGAGCATCAGGATGTGTGCAGAGGATGTGTGCTTGGTAAGTTTAACAAGGCTTATTTTCCCAGTAGTGACAACAGGTCAACTGGGGTATTGAATTTAGTACACACAGATGTGTGTGAGCCTATGTCTCGGGCGTCCTTGAGTGGTTGTGATTACTATATCACATTCATAGATGACCACTACATGAAGACCTGGATCTATTTCCTGAAGGCCAAGAGTGAGGTCTTCAAGAGGTTCCAAGAGTTCAAAGCTCTTGTGGAGAATCAGATAAGAAAGAGGATCAAGGTCTTGTGATTAGACAACGGAGCTGAGTATTCCTCTTGGGAGTTTGTAGACTTTTGTACCCGTGCATGGATTAGAAGACAGATGACTGTGCCTTACAACCCCCAGCAGAACAGGGTTGCTGAGAGGAAGAACAGGATGATTACAGGTGCAGCGAAATCTATGTTGCATGATCATAGTTTGTCTCTATACCTTTGGGTTGAGGCAAGTGTTGATGCAGTTTATCTGCAGAACAAGAGTCCCCACAAGATTTTGGGGAAGAAGACTTCTGAGGAGGCTTTCACTGGTAGGAGGCCCAATGTTGAGCACATCAGGAGTTTTGGTTTCTTGACTTATTCTCATGTCACCTCAGAGAGGAGGACAAAGCTAGACCCCACAACCCAACAGGGGATTCTAGTTGGATACTCAGATGTCTCAAAGGTATACCAGATTTACATTCCATCATAGCGAAGAGTGGGGGTGAGCATAGATGTTATATTTGAGGAGGGTAGAGCTTTTCGAAGGTCTCTTGAGTCGAGAGTCAGTATTGAGGATGATGCAGAGGCATAGATTGATGTTTTAGAGGGAGCACTACCTCAAGTGTCTGGTACACCAATTTCAGGGGTGACAGGGTCACCTTGCACAACTTCAGGTTCACAGTAATAGGGGGTTCGTGCAAAGGGTGCAAAGGATTCAGGATCTCGGAGTGATCGGATTAGATCTGAGGCAGAGACACTTGGGTGAGGAGATCTTACTTCTCCCTTGGTTACTTCAGGGAAGAGGAAACCGATATGGTTTCAACATACCCTGAAGGGGGCCAAGGAGAATGTAGGAGAGCCCAAGAGACAGTTCAAAGAGAGGAAAACACCAGAGAGGTTTGGGTTCTACTTGGCGATGGCGACAAGCATCTCAAATGAAAAGCCACAGACATTTACGTAGGCAGTTGACCAGCAGGTTTTGCAAGAGGCCATGCTGGAGGAGTATGACTCCATTATGCGCAATGATGTTTGGGAGTTGGTTCTGAAGCAAGAGGGGAAGTCAGTTGTGACTTTGATATGGTTGTACAAGACCAAGTATGTTGCAGATGGAAGCATATAGAAACACAAGGCTTTGTTTTTGGCGCGTGGATTCTCTCAAGTAGAGGGAGTTCATTATGATGAGACATTCGCACCAATTGCGAGATACACCTCCATTAGGAGTATTATTGCCATAGCGGTGGAGATGGGTTGGAGGATACATCAGATGGATGTAAAGACCGCATTTCTCAATGGCTTTATTGAAGAGGAGGTGTACATTGAGCAACCACAAGGGTTCGAGGTGAGTGAGAGAGAGTCTCACATGTGCATTTTGAGAAAGGCACTGTATGGTCTGAAGCAAGCTCCTAGAGCTTGGTATTCACGCATTGACACATATTTTCTTGAGATTGGATTTGAGAAGAGAGATATTGATCCTAACCTCTATTACATTATTAGAGGTGAGGACACGCTCACTCTCATTTTATATGTGGATGACTTGTTCATCACGGGAGCAGAGCATCTCATAGTTGAGTGCAAGAGGGGACTTGCATCAGAGTTTGAGATGATTGACATCAGTTTGATGCACTAGTTTTTGGGCATGGAAGTATGGTAGGAGGAGGGTCACATATTCCTAGGACAGGGGAAGTATGTTGCAGACATTTTGAGCAGGTTTCAGATGGAGGATTGCAGGCCTATGTAGACTCCCATGGTCACCAACTGGAAGAAGCTTAGCACTTCATATTCCGAGTTGGTGGCTGCTACAATATATAGACAGTTGATCGGATCGTTGATGTAACTAGTCAACACTCTACTAGATATTTGTTTTTCCGTGAACACTCTCAGCAAGTATATGGTAGAGTCGAGGAGTGTTCACTGGATTGGGGAAAAACATGTTTTGAGGTACATTGCAGGGTCAGTGGATTATGGTCTGGACTATACTAGAGGGGATGGAGTCAGTTTGGTTGGCTACACAGACTCAGACTGGGCAGGATATGCTACTGATAGGAAGAGCACCTCAGGGTGTTGTTTTGGGTTGGGGTCGATACTTGTTTCCTGGTACAACCCAAAAATTAAGTTAGTTGCTTTTAGTTCAACCGAGGTAGAGTATATGGCATCTAGTTAGGCCAGATGCGAGGCCATTTGGCTTCATATGATGCTGGTAGGATTATTTGGTTAGGAGTTGCCTCTAACCGCCATTCACTGTGATAATCAGATTTGTATCAAACTCTCTGAGAATAGAGTTTTCCATGACAGGTCGAAGCATATAGAGATCAGATACCACTTCATCAGAGATTGTGTGTAGCGAGGGGCAGTACATTTCTAGTATATTCCGATTGACAAGCAGGTTGCACATATTCTCACCAAGGCCTTGCCAAGGGGTAAGCATGTCTACTTCAGAGACAATATTGGCTTGCTAAGAAACACTTTCCTCGGTAAGAGGGAGTGTTGAGATTTGGGTACCTTGGGAAGTGGTCCCCTTGTTTTGAGTCTTTAACCACAAGTGGGAAATACATTGGCACTATGTACCTTGTACTTTATGTCTAATTCAACTTTGACTTCACTTAAGTTAAAAAGTTGAATTTGCATCACTTAAGGCAAAAGTGACTAATTATTCACTAAGTGGGTGAATGAGGGGACATAAAGTGAACTTAGGGAACTTAACCCAAAGTGGGTTTGTGAGTGAGATTATTGTGGGATGATCTCAACCTTTGATTAGAGAATGGATGGAGAGATCTTAGCCATCCATCTCTTAGGTTTCCTTATGGAGGTTCAAGAGGGGCGCATAGGGCCTAAGGAGGCTCATTCACTCTTTTATTGTCTTGGAGAGCTAGAGGAGAGCAATGGAGATGGGAATAGAAGCAAAGGATGAGGAAAACAAGGGAACCTCCTTCCATGAAGGGCTCTAGGAGGCTTTGGCTTCCATTTATTTGTGGTGTTCATACTTGCTTGGAGGAGGGCGCACTGTAGGAGGAGGGCACACACCTAGTGGGCAAGTCTTATACTTGGCAGATTGTTGTTTGGAGTGTTTTGTTGGAGAGATAGCACACAAGAGCAGAGTTGTGTGCAAGGGTTTCTTCTATAAAGCATTAAGGAGCAAGGGCACAAGGCTAGAGTAGGATTGAGAAACAAGTGAGGAGGGTGCACCATGCTTGTTAGGATCTCATATTTTTTTCATCATGCAAGATCAAAACACAAATGAGAATATGGATGATATATTCACTAAGCCATTGGAAGAGACAAAGTTTGTAATATGTTGAGATATGCTAGGTATAATAGAAAATTCATTTCTCCATGAAAGAAGAGTGTTAAATTGTCACTTCAACAGATTTTGATGAAGACACATAATTATTAGAGTCACTAGATTTTGAGATTGGAGAGATTGGAAAATCATATTTACTGCTTACATCTCTATTGAAAAGAGCTAGAATTAATGGCCTTTTAAACACAGATGTGATTTGTGTGGACAAGATTTCTTAGGTTGTGAATATTCTTAATCATCATAATCACTAAGGGTTGTGAGGTTGTGATTCTAACTATTAACTTTCTTGCATGACAAAATATATTGGTTCATCATTAAAAATTAAAAAAGATGATTAGGAAAATTAGCGTAATAATAATAAATTAGGTTACTGCTCCCGAAGTTTTTACTCTAAGTGGCATGAGTTTAAGGTTTTTCACTAAAATTTTTTAGGTTTTTACTGTGCTTAGGTGTAGTCTTCTTCTTTTTCTTTACGAGGTGTCTTCATGCGTTTAAGGTTTTTCACTAATTTTTTTTTAGGTTTTTACCGTTTATTGCACTTTTCGATCGATTACGGAGGTAGTAGAATTTACATTGGAACGACTCTTCATACTGCGTGCATCCTTCATAGTGCGTGCGAATTCCTTTTGGTATTTCTTGAAATGCTAGGCTGAACGGAGCAGAGTACTTCCTGTTTCCAATAAAACCCGAGCACATGAGAACAGTATTCAAGGGCGACAAAAAGAATTAAGTGATACCCAATATTTATTGAAAGGGAGAAGATGTAGTCACCGATCGGGTTAAGGGAGCGCAGGTTTTGAAGTTAATGCCACACCATTTACTGCCCATTAATTCAGATCTTCTGTTGGCACATAAGGAATTAATCAACGTAAGCACCGGTGCAGTTGCAGTGAAGAACACAGAATAATAGTATTCAGAAATCCATGAGGGACCAAATTGAACTGCAAATCTCAGCTTTTCATTTTAGCTAAAAGATGATTCGAAATATGAAGGAACTAACTCAGGCTTCAAGTTTGTTTGTGGAAGTTGTAACACCTTTTTGGAAATGTGTAATGGAATCTAGTAATGTCCCAGAGAACCGGCTCGTTCATTGCTAGTTCATTTCCAGGTGCTTTGCAGACTACAGAGTTAATGCTAAAGAAGCCTTCCCCGATGGTTTCGATGAATATCCATTTGTGACACTGGAAGCATTTCATTCTTGTGAAGATTCTATTAACAATATGCTTTCTGCATCATCAATGCCCAAACTCAACGCTTCAAGCCTGCAAGCTTTCAACATCGTGTTGCCAAATCTCAATGAAAGTGAAGATGGAAAAGCTCTCTCAAAAAATTACTAACATAAGTGTGTTATCGCATTATTCTCCATGCAAGAGCCAAAGAGAAGAAACATATCAAAGGCGGATTAACGACACTGTTGAAGTCAGGCATCCACCTCTAAAGCAACATTGTAACCTAAGTTTTAATATATATATATATATATATATATATATATATTAGTATTAGGTTTATTCCAATACGTGGAGAGAATTGAAGGAGTTCTATGTAAACTTTTTCTCATAGTAAATCATTGATAGGGTGAGATTTTATTTTATTTTTTAAACTATATTGAATTGAAAGGGTTGGAATAGAGCGACTCTAATTTCAAAAGTGGTATTTTTATCTTCATACTATTTTGTTATTTAGTAATTCAAATTCAACCTTTATAGCTGTATTAGACTATTTTGTTTTATAATTGAAATTTTGTTTTGTTAAAAAATTTATTAAAAAAACTCTATAGGAATCACTATCTCAATTACATTTTAGAGCAAGAAAATAACCATTTTAGAGAAAGAAATTAACCACATTTAATAATATGTTGATACAGTCTTACAGTAAAAATAGTCAGTTAAATGGATATGCATCCCAGATATGCATCCAATTCAAATTTGGCTTAGGAGTTGGTAGATCTTTAATATATATATATATATATATATATATATATATATATCCAATTTAACAAGATGAAAAAGAAATCAGTTCTTTTTGCATTCTGTTTATTCGCTGTGTTCAAATTTTGTATTCTTACTTCTTTCCGAGTTTAATACGGAGGTCAACAACTGATTCGCCAAGTTTTTGATGTTCTGCTCATTGTGGAGAAGCTATATTGTAATTCCTGTTTCTCAACTTGATATGGATTTTCAGCACCCTATTTTTGCACCGTTGGGTCTTCCATGGATCTTTTTAAGGATCATTGCAAGGTTCTCAGCCTGCTGCAAATTATCGTAGAGTCTGGGTGACGCATAGATTTCTGCAGTGCGAGCGTTCTGGTCGAGTAATTCAAAGTCTTGAATGCTCTGATAACTGGAGAAAAGTTAGTCCGAGTGACCTATTACAGTTAGTCCGAGTTACCTTTCTCTCACACCAACATTTAAAGCAATCGCCTCTTAGTTACAGAGGCTTGTCCTGTCCACGGCTTGTCGCTCTCTATTGTAATTCGTTAAGCTTTTCCGTTCTTAGAGTTTACCTTGTGAAAGAAGTTGGGAATAAACTTGTCCGCAGCGGCATATGAGACTCTCTGACTTCACTTATATTGTGCAAATCAGAAAGAGATTGCTATAGGGCTACTATAACAAGCTGAGAGCGCCGGCTGAAATAGGCGGTAATCAGATATGACTGGCCACCACAAGACACGAGACAATTACGTCAAAAGGTGTATATCTATTGGAGATGGGCACAATTAATGATCTTTTAATCTTAAATTCTAATCTGATGGTTATGCATTGAAGATGCTGACATATTCTTAGTCGTCCTCCAAAATCAATGAATCCGATTTATTGTTGATAACTTCTTTGCATTTATAAATGCATCAGTTAACTTGTTTACTTTTTAACATTTACCTAATCATATTAAGAAATTACTGTAACGTCATATAATTGTCACGATTAAATGATTAACTGTTGAAATTCTTCAATTGTCCAGGAGTTTCATTATCTGCCTCAGTTATAATTGCGTTTCATTTCTCATTCTCCACCTTATTTTGTCTTTCGGCGTTCACCAGCCGCTAACTCGCGGCTGTGCTAGTACTATCAATGAACATTTAAAAGCGAAATAAATAATATGCTTTGAACTTTGCCAAAACCTGGGATGTTGTTGTATCTTGCAGTTTATACGGTCACTGTTTTATTACTGGGGATATTACAGTCTTTCTGTTTCCTGAATTTTTTTAGGGGCAATTGTTCCGTGCCACGATCTTCTATCAGTCCTAGCTTTATTGTGGTTAATAAAGTGTAGCTTTTGGTTACGACCGCTAAAAGTTTTTTTGTGATTATTGTTTTATTATCAGGTAATACATTAAGATGACAGACAAGACGAATTTTACAGATTCTGAAGTATGCATCAATATGGAGTCCATTGAAGTTGTCAGTTCAGTTAGAAGAGCACCACCTGAAAATCTGCCACGATCACTGCAGCTTATATCATCTGAAACAAGTCCTATATTTGAGAAATGCGATAGTGATATTGAAAATCCTTCTCAAGCAATCCCCAAGGCAACATCAGAATATCCTTTAGAACCAAGTTCTCCGGTGGTAAGACAATACTGCAAATTTGTTTCTGATGCTTAAAATGTCTTGAAGGTTACAGTTTCTTAACATATATTTAGTCATTCGGCACTATTAATGTTATGCATGATTTACAGAGAAATATTTCCGATGAAGCTGCAGCAATCCAAACCACGTTTAAATCTGAGCATCCTTCCTGTCAACTAAGGTCGTCTGCTGTATCAGGTAACCTCTCCAATTTTATGTAATTTCGATTAGCCTGCTGGACCTTCACTTGCTAACTTTCAAGATGAGAGAAACATAGAAAGTCTGTTTTCAAGATCAGAAAGTTGGTGAAGATACAGGGGGCTAAGAGCATAAATTCTTGAAATATATACCTTTTAACTTTACTCGAGAAACCTCACAAAAACAAGCAAAGTCTTATTCACAACTCCTACCTGCAGGAAACACAGATGTTAAAGCAATGCCCAATGGAATAGTTCCTAATGCTGCTGGTAATAGACGTGATCGTGGCAACAAAGCAAAGGACAATAACTTTGCATATTTTAAGACAAGATCTGTAAATCTTGAACGTCAGCTTTCTCGCCTTCTTAGCAACCCACAAGAAAGAGATAATGAAGTCGTGCACCCAGAAGAGCCTGAGATTGAATCTTTGCCGGCTAGACGCTTCTTTGATGCTCTGCAGGGTCCTGAGTTGGAGATTGTTCGGGTAAGCTAAGTATCAAAACATAGTCTGCAGTTTTCTTGAAAGTAAACTTATCAAACCATCCATATCAAGTAGACTATGTCACTAGAAAACTTTGAAAAGATTGAAATGTTAGATTCTTTAAAAGCATAATAATATAGTTAATTATTCTTAATTTTCATTTGGATATAATATATTGTAAAACCGTTCAGTTTGTAAGGTGTGGTATTGTTGTTTTGCTCTTTAGATTTTAGCATTTTATTTTAGAAATATATTTTTCTTTAAATTTTATTTTAGATTTTAGCATTTTATTTTAGAAATATATTTTTCTTTAAATTTTATTTTAAATTTGAATCAAGTGATTAGAATAATATAAGGTTGAGTGAATAAATATTACTCTTATAAAAATACTGTCATTAAATATGTCAAAAGAGATGTTAACAAGTGCTGCATAGCAGCTTAGTCCCTGCCACACAAGTTTGAAATTGGAAATATATAAAAGTTATGTGGATAAATGTTTATGTTATTGGTACATCTTAAAGTCTTAATAATTATGGTAACGATCACTTTTCATTGCATCGTTGAAGTAAAGACTTGTAGACAATGTTGTTGATTCAGTTTTGTTTCTTATTGTTTGATCCTCATCCTTCGTCTAATGCATGTCTAGCTTGGTGGCTCTAAACATTAAAGTTTTTTAAAACATTACAAACAAAATATTTGGTTATTAGGAGTGAAATTGTTGTGGACTTAGCAAATTGGATTTGAAGGACAATAATTTCATATGTTGTCTTCTTTAAAAAAAAACACGTTGAATGCAGTGGCGGTGGCTTCAATCAAAAAAATTAATAAAAATTTTAATCTCTATTACACCCACACATATAATTTACTAATCAAATTCTATCTCTTATTGTTTACTTAATATGTATTTTATCATTTTTATAACATTAATATGAATATGAAAATATTATTCTAAATTATATATATATATATATATATATATATATATATATAATCTTCATTTCATTATTTCAAAAAAAAAATTAATCTCTATTAAACCCATACATATAATTTACTAATCAAATTCTATCTCTAATTATTAATTGTTTACTTAATAATTAATTTATTATTTTTATAATATTAATATGAATATAAAAATATTATTCTAAATTATATATATATATAAAATGCTCATTTCATTATTTCAAATAAAATTAACGACATAGGCCTAGCACGTAAACACAACTCACAAAAAACCCCACCCCTGGAAATACCTCCCGCCCCAGACAACACAACACACAAGAGTCTTACAAAGTTTCAAATGGATATTCATTCATTGTTTAAGGACGAGATCCGCGAGGGGAGGTCTTTTCTTGTCATAAAATGGTGGTATTCAATGACACTACATCTTACCATGATCGTGCTTAGATACACAAGTGATCATATCACTTAAAAAAAAATCAATTTTATACATCGAATTAGGTGAAGCTTGCAATAAGACATCAAAGATATTAGCCAATTAAATTTTAGAAAAATATGTTTTTTTATTATTTAAAAAAATACATATATGGATTTCTTATGTTACACATTGGATATAGCACACAAATGTAAAGTCAACCAAAAATTAATACAAAGTCAAAGGCAAACTCATTGCTATAATCCCAGGGACTAATAAAATACACCCTCCCGATACATATATAATAGCCATATTAAAATACACTCTCAAAGTGGTATCTCTTAGTGATATATTGCTCAACTTCTATTGTAAAATTCATGGTAGATATTATTATTTATTTAAAATTCTTCACACTCTCAAATCAAATCTTTGATCTATTATAAAAACCATGTAAAAAATAAAATACACCCTCCTCATATATATATAATAGCCATATTAAAATACACTCTCAAAGTGTATCTTTTAGTTAAGTTGAAAGGCGTATACCTATTGACAATGGACACATTTAATAGGTTTTTAGTGCTTAAGCAGTTTTGTATGGACAAGATTAAATATTGATGGAATATTATTAGTCGTCCCAATAAATCAATGGTTATGATTTCAACCACTAACTTCCTCACTATTATAAAGACATCATTTTACAGGTTTATTATTTTACTTTTACTTGATCATATTTAAAATTTACATGATGACTAGTTGATTACCACGTGTGAGTGATTAGCGTTTCATTTTTTGAACCAACCAAAACCTTTCAGCTTCCACCAACCACGAGTTTATGACTGTGCTAGTAATATATTGCTCAACTTCTATTGTAAAATCCATAATAAATATTATTATTGATTTAAAAATCTTCACACTCTCAAATCTTTTATCTATTATAAAAACCAAAATCCATGATAAATATTATTACTTATTTAAAATTTTTCACATTTTCAAATCTTTGATTTATTATAAAAACCAAAAACATATCACTAAAAATTTCATTAAAAATATTACTTAATTAAAAAACATAAATGGCATACTCTTAAATCCAACTTCTTCATTAAAAATAATGCTTAATTAAAAAACATAAATGGCATACTCTTAAATCCAACTTCATGAAAAAGCTGATTATCAAGTACCCCATTACTAAAGCAAATTTGAAAAACACTCAATACGAAAATCCCTTCCACATTGAGAGGACATATTCACTTCAACATATTTTATATTTTTACCTTAAATATTTTAAAATCTTTTCTTATTTTTAAATAGAAATCAATTTTCCCATTTAAACGTAACTGTAAGATTTTTTTGGTTCCTTTTCTCTTTATTTAAATTTGATTAAACTTAATTTTGAGTTTTTTTTCGTCTTTTCTCTTTATCTTCTCCAGTGAAGTTTAGTTAAGTTTGACATGTGTATCTTCTTTCTCAAGTCCCATACTAAGTTAAGTGACTAATATTAAATTAAATTAAATTACTAATAAGTAATTGCCAACCCATAATACTTTATCAACAACTTGCTCAATATGAACTGAAAAGGCTCACACTTTTGGGTTTAAATAATAGTTAATTTAAATAAAATAATATATTTTAAGTGGGTATTAAAATTAACTTATCTAACCGGACCCTAACCCACGTTCTGAACATGGGTGCATCATTATCACGAGTCGGCTCTGTGCCAACCCAGAATTTAAAAAAATCAGCGCACTTGTTAAGGAAATTAGATCCACCGTCCACGTCGGATTTGGTGGGTAAAGAATGATTATTAAAGGTACATAATAGGTGTGACTCGTGACAGGCCCGAATATGTCGGTACCTCTTAGCCACGAAATTTCAATTCAAAATCATAATAAAAATGTCACGAATATGGATCATGTTGTTGTGTTGTCAAATCTATTAATTATGTTTACATTGAAAGACTTGAAGTCTGCAATAACACATCAAACATGTCAGCCAATCAAATTTGAGAAAAATATATTATTTTATTATTAAAAAAAATATATATTTTGATTTCCTATGCTACACATTTGATATAAAACAAAAATTTAAAGTCAACTATAAACTAATAGAG
The DNA here is from genome assembly GCA_009831015.1 of Picea engelmannii. Classification (NCBI taxonomy): domain Eukaryota; kingdom Viridiplantae; phylum Streptophyta; class Pinopsida; order Pinales; family Pinaceae; genus Picea; species Picea engelmannii. Next base: position 417,499 of record ML803993.1, on the reverse strand, counting down.
AGTCAATGAGCAACTCATTGCTATAGTCCCAAGCCTTTGGCAGGGACTAATAATGTATTCAATGTTAAATGAGATAAAATAATAATATATTAATGTTATTCCTAGCTTAACCTCTCAACACCCGTATTTAGTGAATAATAAAAGTGAAGGAAAAGGGTATATACCCATATCCTTAAAGATGCTTAACTTAACATAAGGGTATATACCCAATGCAAGCAAAAGCAAATGGAGAGATTCTTGAAAGTGGTAACCTTCGTTAAGTTATTATAACTTAGTTTTTATAAAAATTCAAATGTTTTTAATGAATATTATTTAGTTATTATGGGGAAATATTATAATGTTTTTATTAGTATAATAATAATCATAATTAATTTACAAAATATAATTGAAAAAAATTTAGTTTAATATAATCAATAATATAAATTTACTTCTTTTCTTAATATTTAAGTTGGATATTAATATTTAAGTTGGATAGGACTTAGTTTAGGGTAATCAATAATATGAATTTACTTCTTAATATTGAAGTATTAATACAAGTTTATGATGTACAATAATCATTTCCTTTCATTAAAGATAAGAATGGATTATGTTGCATACTAAAGTGTGATTCATATTTAATATTATTAATTTGGGACATAAAATATTGTATAAGTTGAGATTTAAATTAAATAACTTAAAATAAATACTACACCATCTATGTAATGAACATAAGATGTACATTAGGAAAATGGATATGGAAAAATCTAACTAAAAGGTGAGGATTATGCCTTGTTCTTTTCTTTTTAAATATATAATCCAACACAAAGGAAGGTGAACTCACTATGGAGTTTCTATAGACACTTGACCTATATGACATAAATGTGAAAGAAGGCTCTTCCTCTTCCTAAGATATGATGAAGTAGTGGATAGACAGTTAATTGGCATATATACATGGGTCTTTCTCTTAGATTGATTGTCCTTCCTTTACTCATATTAGATCCCAATTTAAAAATATTGACCACAATAATTCCTAACCTCCTAAGTCATCAAAACTATGGTGATCTTGAAAAACTTCTTTGGATATTTTTTGAGCATAGAAATATAATTTTAAAGAAATGTAAGTAATCTCTCACCTTCTTAAGTTAAGATAGACCAATTAGTCTTAATGGGGGTTAGTCATCATTATCATTATATATATACAACCTAAGTGAGTCTTTCCTCCTAAGAACAAGTTCAAATCCAAAAGAGAGATAGGGTATGTATACCTCTGTAGACTTTACCAATCAAATTGTTGGGTTGAAGAGCTCCCTTGACCCACCACAAACAAGAGGGTGGTGTCTAGCTTAGATGTGAACTTAATTTTTTTTTTCACTTTTTTAGATTTTTCTAATCAATTAATTTTCTTTTATTTTTTTATTTAATCACCACAAATCTCAATAAAATAAATTTTCACTTTTTAAAATTCCAATTGGTTGACTTCACTTAATTATTCTCCAATCTTATTTTTCAACTATTATAGAGTATTGTCCACTGACCCCAATGGTTTTTTTTGGCTTTTTGGAATTCTAATTGATTGATTCACTTCACTTAGTTATTCTTCAACCTTATTTTTCAAAGATATATATATATAAATATCAAAAATTTTGGGACATTTCATCTTAACTCAAAACCTCTCACTCATATATCTGGTCTGATTGATTCACTTCACTTAGTTATTCTTCAACTTTATTTTTCAAATATATATATATATATAAAATTTTGGGACATTTCATCTTAACTCAGAACCTCTCGCTCATATATCTGGTCTGATACAGTATTTGAGTCTATACTTTTCTTTTTGACTTTGAATAGAATATTTTGATGTGAAACCACATGCTACACCAACTCAAAAACTTTACGAATTTTGGTTTTTCAGGGCTGTCCATTTTTTAAAACTTTTTTGAGGGCTGTCCATTTTTTAAAACTTTAAAGGGTTGGCAAGTTATTCTGCAGTGCCCCGTGCAGCAGCCACACACCCAGTGAATGTTGGCTTAAGAGTGTAAAGTGCCATTAAGTCTTTAGGGTAAAATAAGGTGAAGCGCTTCCACTTATTTCAGTAAGAAATTTGTAAGTTTTAAAAAAAAATTAAATTTGTTTGATCTTTGTTAATTACTTAGACGTGGCATCATAGTAAATTTTAAATATGATCAAGTAAAAGTAAAAAAATAAACATGTAAATTGATGTTTTTATAATAGTGAGGAAGTTAGTGGTTGAAATCACAACCATTGATTTATTGGGACAACTAAGAATATTCCATCAATATTTAATCTTGTTCATACAAAACTGATTAAGCACTAAAAACCTATTAAATGTGCCCATTATCAATACGTATACTCTTTCGAAAAAAAACTAAAAAAAACTTCAAAAGAAAGAAAAACCGCTACCTATTATTGATATAGAAAAAACGATCTCTCGAGACAAGTTAATACTGCTTGTCATATTTGATACACAGTGAGCAGGAGAAGAAGGGAAGCCCACCAATACGTCAAAAAAGTTATCTAAGGATGTGCTAAGTTTACCCGTCAATANTATTATTGATATAGAAAAAACGATCTCTCGAGACAAGTTAATACTGCTTGTCATATTTGATACACAGTGAGCAGGAGAAGAAGGGAAGCCCACCAATACGTCAAAAAAGTTATCTAAGGATGTGCTAAGTTTACCCGTCAATAGCAGAAATGGAAAACACCAATCTTGATGGAGGAAAAGCCATCTGAAGTTGTGTTGACCTTTTCCGTCAAGGTTTGATGAAGAAGAAATTAGCAGAAGGGAAAAAACACCATTCTTTAAAAAAAAATCGTCAAGGTTTGATGAAGAAGAAATTAGCAGAAGGGAAAAACCACCATTTTTAAAAAAAAAATCATCATAAAATGTAGTAACAGAAAAGGGAGAGAGCCACTAGAAGAAATTAGCAGAAGGGAAAAACCACCGTTCTTAAAAAAAAAATCATCATAGAATGTGGTAACAGAAAAGGGAGAGAGCCACTAATCCTACTAATCCTGCTATAGAAAAAGTTTTGAAAGGAACATTTTGAAGCCTCATACACCGTGTTTATCCAGAAATTTCTCTAACAATAAATAGATGTGCAACCCATCTGAGCAAAATACATCCCTTCAAATAGACTTTATGCCCAAAGAGGAAGGTCACCCCATTCACCGGCAATGAAATTGAATCCATACTCCACAGTCTCAATAAAACACGTTGTTAACACTTTGAACAAATCACCCATTATATTTTTAAAAATGGCCAGCTTCGTAAGCTAACCTTTTCACACAGGCTGGCTCAAACTTCAATCGATACAAAGGCATGAACACCTCGAGGTCGACGTATCATTCACTAAATTGTAAAATACAATACAAAGGGGATAAAAAGAAAAGGGCATGCAGTCCATACAACTTGCAGCATACCGTCAGTGATTCAAAAGGATTACAAGAGATAATACCATGCATAAATGAGCTCTCAAACTCACTGCATAATGTAGGCCTTCAGTTCGATTTGAAGGGTCTGGAGATATTCTGCCGGAATTGACACCAAACAGGGCAATAAACTTCAGGAAGTTAGATAACCCGATGTCTGAAATACTCAGTTGATGGCCTCGACCTCAACTGCAAGTCAAGTTGTCTCCTAGTTAATTACTCAGTTACAGCAACCCTGGACGACTTTGAAACATAAAATACCTTTTCCAAATCTCACTGCTTTAAGGGTCTTGAAGTTTGAGAAGTTATCCGTGATTCCAGTCATTCTTTTTCTGGTCAAATAATCATCTGATTGGCATATATGTTGCTTTCTTGCAAAGTACTGTTAAATCAGAAACAATGTAGATAAGCTAGCAATATGATCAAAGTCAATATTATCCTTCATTATTACTTTGAGAGTCGTTGCCCTCTCTGCGTAGTTTGGCATGTCAACTTGAAATGCTTGGGGAAGACGGGATAAGTTTGCATTGTCTTCGTCAAACACGTATTGCATCTCCCCTTCAACAATATCCAGAGGTTTATCATAGAAATAAAATATGGAGGGGCCACGAAATTGATGCCTCTTCTTCAATAGCTCATCGGCTGAGGGACCCGTGGAAGGCTGGGGCCTGTGATCAAATGCAACATTTGAGGCAGAACAAGGGTTTCAACAATGGATATCGATGTCGTGGACCTCGTGCTAATTCTAGTATTCTTCTTACAGACATTGAAGAGGCCCTTTGCACTAAGAACGGTGTTCAATACACAAGACACAATTTACTAAATGATTCCTGTGCATGGCATTCTCAATGGACAGATTTTCATCATATGCTTACCTCTGTTTTGATTGAAGAAACGCCTGCATGTAAAATACAACCTCTATACTACCAAGGCTATATTGTATAAGAAGAGCATCTAATTTATATTAGAGCAAAGACAATATTATGTGTAATATTAACTCTATTTTAGGCAATTAATTACATATTTTTGACAATGCGACAAAGACTCATTTTCCAATTAATTATTAATTTTGATCAGGACTCGGAGGAGTTGGTGATATCCACTGAGAAACTATGGCCATTTCTTCTGCGATTTCCAATATCATGCTTTGGTATCTGTCTTGGCGTTGGCAGTCAATCCATTCTTTGGAAAACACTTGCTGCAACACCATCCATGGAGTTTTTACATGTTCCCGAAATTATCAACTTGGTATTGTGGTGTCTGGGACTTGTGACACTAATTATAATTTTTGTGGTGTATACATTGAAGTGCATATTTTACTTTGAAGCAGTTAGGATTGAATACTATAATCCTGTCCGAGTGAATTTCTTCTTTGCACCATGGATAGCTTGTATGTTCTTAGCACTTGGGGTGCCGCCGCACATAGCAAAATCTATACATCCTGCTATATGGTGTGTTTTTATGTCTCCCGTACTTTGTTTGGAACTGAAGATATATGGGCAGTGGATGCTAGGAGGTCGTAGAAGATTATCCGAAATAGCCAATCCTTCAAACTATTTGTCAATTGTTGGAAACTTTGTGGGGGCATTGCTTGGAGCAGCGACTGGATGGAAGGAGGGAGCTCTTTTTACCTTTGCTGTGGGGTCGGCCCATTACATGGTGCTTTTTGTGACACTTTACCAGAGATTACCCACAACCGAAACTCTCCCTAAAGAGCTCCATCCGGTTGTTTTCTTATTTGTAGCGACTCCTAGTGTGGCATCTGTGGCTTGGGAAAAAATTCGAGGAGACTTTGACTATTTTTCAAGAGTTGCCTATTTCATTGCTCTCTTTCTCTACATTTCTCTGGTAACTAAAAAACTTCAGCGTCGTTTTAAGTTTCTATCAAAATGGCTGTTGCTTTGAGAAACAAATCCGTCTAAAAGTTAATTTTATTACTTCAGCTTCTTCGTTTTAAGTTTCTATCAAGATGGCTGTTGCCTTCCGAAAAAAATCCTTCTAAAAGTTCATTTTATTTTTTTATAACTTCAGGTTGTTCGACTTAATTTCTTTCGTGGGTTCAGGTATTACATTTTCCATTTTGTAAACAATTTCATTTGTTTAAACTGTGGACGTTGTACCACTTAGCATTATGTCTTCTGTTATGCTGCCAAGTATTTAACAAGTTAATTTGGTCTTATCTACAGATTTTCTATTGCTTGGTGGGCTTATACATTTCCTTTGACTAGTGCTGCTGTTGCCACAATCAAATATTCAAATGAAGTCACACACCCATTTACACAATCCTTAGCTGTGGCATTGTCCGTTATTTCCTCTCTCACAGTGTTTAGTCTATTGCTGATTACCATATCGAAGGCCTTCGTGTGGGGCGGTCTCTTTCCGAATGATGCTAGCATTGCAATTACCGACAAATCAGAATTCGAAAAAACACAAGAAATCTGCAGGAGCCAAGAATTCGAAAAAAACCAAGAAATCTGGAGGCAAGATGGATACGATGCTGTCTAAATTGGCAAACAATTGAAAAATAATAATATGAGTAAAACAGATAATGATTTCTAACGTCTTGATTTTTTAATTTCTCATTATTATGTCAAAATTGAGTCTGGGTTTGGGGCTTAAAAAAAAATGAATTTTGAATATTTTTCATTGCAATTTTTTTATTAATTATTGTTATTAAAAAATTACTAATGTGTTAATTTTTAAATTTCAGTTAATTATTTAAATCATGATTAAACATTATTTTTACAAATTATTTAAAAAAATAAAAATATTAAAAAATATATATAATGTTAAATAATATTAAAATAAGAAATGATTAATTTTTTATTTTTTTCACAAGAAGTAGAAGATAGAAGATATTATATTAAGCAAGAGAGCTACAAGAGAAGAAATCTCTTAGTAAAATTCAATGCAATAGAGGGCTTTTATAAGCAATTATACCATAGTAAGAGATAATGTTTCGATGTTTCGGTTATTCAAAAGAAAATATCACAGAGAAGAACTTTAGAGAGTAAACTCGGATGAAAACTCATGAGAGAGGAGCGCATCCACATTAACCTCATAAGTGAGAACCCACCATATCGATATTTTTCGAGGCTGTCCCTAGGGTTGGAGAGTTTAGGTTTTGTAAATTGAAGTTGGTCAAAGGAGAAGAAGCCATGTTGGATTGAATTGATGTAGAGGGAGTCTTTGAAACTTGAAGGGGACGGGCCTAAAGAGCTTTATTTAATATGACTCGTGAGCGCTCCACATTCTTCTTGGGTCTGTTGCATTGCTTACTTGTGCTGAACTAAAATTTCTAGAATAGAAATTACCTGAGATAATATACTACCTAATCGAGTATGAAGGATGTGTAATGAATTCTAAAGATCCCCAATATCACGCTCAATCTAAGAGCAAGCCTCCATATAATTGTCGCGTTCGTGTTGTGCCATGAGACCAGGAGCGACAAAGCAACCTTGGACCAACAAGGGATGGCCATCGAAAGCAACTACTATATTGCAATAACTAGAGGAGAGCAGGAGCAATGCCACCAGATCGACTAAGCAAGAAACCAACCCACATAATGAGGTCACGCACAAAACTTTGGAGCTATAACGACCCATCACATCCAACCTTGAACCCACTAAAAACCATAATTACAACATTGACGAACCAAATCTATTATGAGTTGAATAATCCCACCCTAAGTATGAGGAGAGAGGAGAGCATGGGAACAATATAAATTGATGGGTTGGGCATGGAAAATTAAGTCGAAGCAACGGGGGCATGTCGACTGCATGACTTCATGAAGGCATGGGACGTTGATCCAGATTATTTTGAGAACGAAATGAAAACGGAGATATAACAATGAAATACACATAAATATTGCAAGAAACATAAAGATACAGTAAGATGTGATTTCTATTAATGAGATAAAATTATATAAAAAAAATGTAAAAATACAAAATGAATGAACTTGCTAGAATGGTGGTAGTTTATCTCTAAGAAGAGATGTGATGGTATGTTCATTCGCAAAAAGATGATGTTTACAATGAAGCTCCAAAGACCTTTTCAACATAAAAAAGAAAAAATCCAAAACCCCTAACCCTGGAGGATGATACGCCAAAAGGTTTGTGGGCTCCAATGGGGGTAGTTGATACATCAACTTCTCGAGGACGTGACATTTGCATACAATTTCCTTTTGGGGCACACTATAGCTCATTGGAAAGGTATAGCTGAGGAAAACACATTTCGTTCGACATAGAATTTAACTTTGGCTATATGTTAGGCGTTGTCGAGCCAAAAAAAATTGTCATTTAGGGTCCCAGAATGACTCCAAAAGTTCAAGACCTGAAAAACCATAGAAAAATTGTCAAGGTGGAAACTCATGTTTTGAGCTAGTGGAATAGGTGGGTGGCCACCGATTTTCGTCTGGATCATTCATCTCCCCTTAGGAAGAAATTGTTCCTATTGCGTCAAGTTCCAATGGAAAATGGGGAAGCTTTTGTTGAATCTGAACCTTGATAAACTGCTTGCCTTGTTGAAGAAGTTGTCATGCTTAGCTTGTTGAAGGTTGTTATGAACATGGTGTTGGAGGGGTTGGATTTGTTCAACCAATCTAGCAACATGATTTTCCCGAGTGCAGGAGGACTCTGTCGGAGAAGATGCAACATAAAGAGTATGAAGGGATATGTTATAACTTTGTTTGATTGGGCAGTGTGGAGGAACCCCCATAGATGAAGCAACAATATTTTTGTGCTCTTCTACAATCTCCTTCTGTTGGATAGAAAGGTCTTGGGCCAAGGATGGAGTGGTTGTAGTGTCCTTCTGTTCACCTTTTGACCAAATCATGAAGAGGCTAAACTTTGCAGTATGAGAGATTATTTTGCAGCACTGCTTTGTCAGGACAGTGGTCAAAATTACCTTTGGTGTCCTGTAGAGCTGACCCCATATAGTAACAATGACGCTACAGAATCGAGACTCATAAACATCATGACGCTTCCACATATATGGTTGGCCTAAAAAAACATCATAGACTTCGATTGGGGCAACATCACATAATACCTCATCCCTGAAGGGCTTGATGTCGTAGAATAGAAGACACTCCTAGCTGACACAAAGATTTCAACCCTAATGAAACCACCTGATGTTGTATGGTTGCAAGTGTGGTGTTGTTGGAAATTCCAACTGTTTGACGACCTCTGCTAATATTAGGTTCTTCTAGATTCCGCTATCAAAAATAAAATATAGAAGGGTCCCTTTCACCCACATCTGTGAATGAAATAGACACTCCCTCTCCTCAAGATCTTTTGATTCTTCTGGTTGGATTGTTGCGGTCGCGACAGTAGCAGTGGGTTATGCATCGATGATATGTCTCCTTATATTATTTTTTGGATCAAAGTCCAAGTCGGGGTTTGAATTTGTTTATTTGAGTTCGGCCACCAATTATTATTTTGAGCTACATTCATCGGTGTTGTGCCAAGGGATTTTGTGGAATTCACACCACTTCCCAGTGTCTTTCGTCTTCATGTTACTTTTATTTTCATAAGGCTTAGACTGGTTGTATTGAAGTTGGCTATTATGTGAGTTAGCGTTGTCTTTACCATACTTTGGTTGTTGTGGATTTGCAGACCCAAATTTATGCTTTTTCTGTTGCTTGAATTTCTTCTTGATTTTGACAACATATCGATCAGTGTCTCCCAGTGATGAGATGTCCTAAAACTCCATTTCAGTTTGAATGTACCTGTGTAGAGCCCCATGGTATTTTAGAACTAGATGTCACTCGAAGTCTTTGATACCTAGTTTGGTTTGCAAGGTATGGAAGGTATTTGTGAACTCCGACACTGTTTGGCCTCTCTCTTGATGCAACGTGGTCCATCTCATGCCCTGGTCATCATATTTTCCAACATGGTAATATTGTTCTTTGACCGCATCCATAAAATAATCGAAAGTGGGTTCAACCCCAAATATTCCACTCCTTTGTGGAATTTTTCTCCCAGTAAGTTTCCCACCAATGTTTAACATAGGAGAGAGCATTAATGAGCGCAAAGGTGATCTTTTCTATGTCGAAAAAATTGTGAACAGATAAATAACCTTCTAGCAAATTTAACCACTTTTTCAAAGCATCTGCATCTATTTGACCTTCAAATATGAGAATATCAAAATTAAATTGTACCTTGAATGGGGAAATATCTCCAAAGCGTTTTCTTAAAGAAAACGTGCCTGCTATTGTCGATAATCGTTGAAGGATTTGGGAATAATTCTCCAACATCTCGTTCCTCTGTTGCGCGAGGGCTTACGCGAGTAATAGCTTGATGGGATCTCCTACTCCCTCATTTCTCTTTTCTTCTACCATGGGAGGTTTTGTGGGCTGGCGAGAGTAGCTATCTTCAAGAGAAACTAGCTCGGGACTCAAATCTCTATACCCTGACCTTGTTGGGTACATGCACTAAGAAACAACAAGGAGTGGACTGCTCTAATACCACTAATCCATATTATTTTGAGAACGAAATGAAAGCGGAGATATAACAATGAAATACACATAAATATTGCAAGAAACATAGAGATACAATTATATGTGATTTCTATTAATGAGATAAATGTACAGAAACTATAAAAACACAGAATGAATGAACTCACTAGAATGGTGGTTGCTTATCTCTGAGAAGATATGTGATGGCTACGCTCATTCACAAGAAGATGATGTTTACAATGAGACTCCAAAATCCTTTTTAACATAAAGAAAATCCAAAACCCTAACCATGGAAGATGAAATGCCAAAAGGTTTGTGGGCCCCAATGGAGGTAATTGATACGTCAGTTTTCCGAGGGCGTAACTTTTGCATACAATATTTGTTTGGGGCACATGATAGCTCATTGGAAAGGTATAGTCTAGGACAAGACATTTTGTTTGACCTAACATATTCCTTTGACTACATGATAGGCGCTATCGAGCCAAAACAAAACGTTTAGGGCCTCAAAACAGTTCAGAACCCG
>ML803993.1:342706-354040 GCA_009831015.1 Picea engelmannii | reverse complement strand
ACAACCTTTTTCCTTGAAGAACACAAATACAACAACCTATACATGAAGCAAGTGGAAACACTACTAAGTATACAACTACATACTATTGCTCACATCATGTTAGCATTATTGTCGATCATCCTTCTTCATGGCACCACACATTGCGACTTGCTACGTAAAATATCAGTGTTTCCCAATAGTAATGTAATCATTCTAAAATCATCTCGACAAAACTTAATTAGTGGGAACTCTATTACACATATGAGTTGCAACGACTTCAAGGAAGTAACACAACCTCAATCTATACCCTTATCATATGTTGCATGTCTATCTATCAACATTGGATGCGATTTATAACATAGAAACCCATATGTCCATTGTTGAAGAATGCACTCACACAGGTGAAGGCCCTCTGCACAGGATGTGATTTATAACAGAGAAACCCATTTGTCCATTGTTGAAGAAATCTCACCTATAGACTTCTTTGAAATAGGAAACATCCAGATTCGACATTATATATATATATATATATATATATATATATATATTAAAAAAATGTAATTTTTTTCAATATCTCAAATATTTCAAATAAAACAACAATTAACAACATTGAGTATCTTGAATACATGCCTTTGCTAATGTTATCTTAGCTACAAGAAAACAACCAATGTTAATATTATAAACAATACATTTTTTAAGACAATTGTATCATTAAAATGGAGTGTCACTAAATTTGTAAGTGGCTGTAAGTGTCGAACTCAACCATCCTTAATCGTTCTAGTACTTTGAGTTGCATAGAGATAACTGCATCATTAAAGTGATGTGTTTCCAAATATGTAAGTGATTCTATATGCCAGACTCAACCATCCTTGCTCATTCTAGTACTTTGAAATGTGCATAGGGGGCATAAGTGTCTTCAATGATGAACACCTCTCTTTCATCATCTTCCTTCCTCATGTCAAAAGAATAAATATAAGGCTAGTATTGTTAGGGTTGGACATATTTGATGTTGTATGCATGACCTATGTTTCCTATAGGACTAGGACGTGAAACCAAAGGGTAAAGAATTTGTTACCACACATAATTTCGATGGGAAAACTTGAGTATGTAATTTAAGGTTTTATTTTTCTTTCAGTTGTAATTCTTGCTATGGAAATATTGGTTTGAATTTGACTTACATTGGAAGCATGCCTATCTCCACTCCAAGCATTAATCTCTTACTCGATTTGAGAGAATAACTAGTAGTTTGAATGTCAATTTTGCTTGGATTTCAGTTGAGTAAAAGCTTCCATCTTTTCTCTCCCATTCTCTAACTATCTTTGAGGGTTACTTTTATTTTGACGTGAGTTTCATTAATGACTATGTGAAACCAACCAACAAAATTTTCAAGCATTAAAATTGCACAAGTTTATTTCTTTGTTTCAGTTAGAAGCTTGCATTTGATACTTCTAAAAACCCTTGTGATCATTCAATATAAAAACCAATTGTCAACCATGACTTGTGCTTAGAAACCATGTCCTCTAGTATAATAACACAATATCATATTTAAAATATATTAACAACCCTAACTTCCTATACTTTATCCCTTAACCATATTACATATAACATTTTCAATGATTGGCTTATATAAATAAAAAAATCGAAGGTCAATGCTTAGTAGACACCTTGAATGATGTTGTAGCATCTATAGTCAGTTTGGTTACTAAATGTTGCAATCAAAACTAGTGTAGTCCATAACACACACCTAATTATGCAAGATTGAATATTTAGAGGGGAACATCTTGAAATAGTGCCCCACCAAATACCGAGTCACGGATCATGTAATCAAAACCACTAAAAACAAACCAAAACATAGGCTCTGAAATGGTTGAGAATGCATATCCACACACCTACTTTGTTTTTTTATTCCTGTTGTAACTGAAAAATATACGTTGTTCTACTAATTGTATTGTATTTGTAAATAACAAAAGAAAATAACTACATCGGTGCATTAATCAATTCTCTTCCAAATAAATAATCGAGAATTTTTAATAGCATAATGATACCACACACTACATGATAATTACTTGATGAGACTACCACATTGAAACCATGAAATTGGAAACATATCTCTCTAAGTGCATATCACAATGGATATTGGTGTACTACAAGTACTTGCAAGCTACCATTTAACCCACTCAAATATGTAGTAGCTCAATATCCTAAACCAATAATTGAATCCCAATAACCAACTTACCAAATGAGATATTTTATTCAATTAATATCATAAATGGACCACCAAGGTTCATGCAAACTTGTATGGTGTTTCAAATATTCTTGAAATGTGCTAACAACATGAATGCCTTCAACTATATATGAAAAAACTATGAATACGCTCTAGTTTCTCCTCTTGTCACTCAAGCTATAGAGATGGGTAGTCTTCAATGTTTTCCATTATTTCTCTCTTGCCCAACACTCTCTAGTCATGAATGGGGTGGATATATTAATTTATTAATCATTATTATGAAAAAACTATGAATACTTACACTTTAATTTCTCCTCTTGTCGCTCAAACTATTGATCCAGATTTAGAAGTGGAACGAAATGATTAACATACTAAATACAATAAACATAGAGATATGAAGAACAACACAGATATCTAGTGAACAATGTCTTCTATTGAATAAATGAAATAGGCTGAAACTGTAAAACTGTAGAACTGAAACACTTTCTCGAATGGTGGTAGTTATCTCTGAGAAGATATGTGGCTGCTACATGCATCTGTCTGAACATAATGATTACAATGAAGCTCTAGATGCCTTTTTAACATTACTCATGAATGAAAAAACCCTAGACATCCAAAAACCTAACCCCAGGAGATGAAATGCCAAAAGTTATGTGGGCCCCTATGGGTAAGTTGGTACCTCAACTTCCCAGGGTCGTAACTTTTACATACGACCTCCATTTTAGGCGCGTGATATCCCGTTGGAAAGGTATTTTAGAGAACTACACATTACATCGTCAAACTCTAACCTTGTCCACATTGTGATTGTGGCGAGCCAAAACAACATTGTTTAGGGCCCCAAAACGCCCCTCGAATTACAAAAATATGTGTTGACATGAAAACATACAAAATAATCATGTTGGATTAAGTGGGATGCCACCAATATCCACTTGGAAGATGTGTAGGGATTCAGATAGCCCCGGAAGTGTAGAACCCACAATTACAAAGAAATATAAAAGAACGTGTTGAACTAAAAATTGTCAAGAGGAGCCAGTTGGAATAGGTGGGTGGCCACCAATATCCACCTGAATCATTCCTCCCCCCTCAAGAAGCAATGGTCTCCATTGCGTTGAGTTCCCCCATCATGTGGCGAAACTTATGATGAATTTGGCCCCGGGTGAGCCACTTTCCTTGGTGTACGAGATGYCCTGCCTTGATAACCTGATAAAGTTGGATCCTCTTCTGGTGAGTGCCCTTGACCTGTGTGTCCATTATCTWATTAGTGGATKCTTGTTCCATGCAKTCAAGGTTGAGCTYTGTTGGAGTTAGTTGTTCTGYGATCTCTGAGGTGTCCAATAATGGTGGAAAATATGGYCGAATGAGGTCCACATTGAACAYTGGGTGAAAKCCAAGGAAGGGTGGAGTGTTGATCTCAAAAGTATTGCTACCCTCAGCCTTGGTGATGGTGTAAGTCCCATGGMGAARTGGGYRGAGCTTYCGATGGAGACTCGTAAGATGCTCATTTTGCAAATGTAATCAAACCTTGTCTCCAACCTGAAACTGGTGYGGTACCCTGTGTTAATCATGGCRTTACTTGTACTTAGCATTGGCTTTCTACAAAATCTCATGGATCTGTTGGCGGATGTGTTGAATCYGCTCAATGAATTTGGTCGCTTTGTCGGTCTCAGAATGAAMATGGAAAGAGTTTGTTTGTGTGGTTGCAAGAGGTAGTGCAACATCAATGGGACCSAAGGGTTGGAATCCCAGTCCCACYTGAAATGGGATATGGTCGGTGGAGCTATGGAGAGCCMTGTTGTAACTATGTTGAACATARGGGAGACTCTCATCCCATGTAAGTGGATTCTTAGAGTTGTACATGTGRAAGATATGCACAATCATCCAATTGACTACCTATGTTTGGTCGTYTGTTTGGGGGTGGAAAGCAGTGAATTTAGTYAGCTTGGTGTCCAATAGTGACCAGAGACTCRACCARAAAGTGTTGAGGAACCTGTTGTCCCTGTYGAAGATGATGGTTTGTGGTATCCCAAAATGGAACCACACTTGTTCAAAGAAGAGCTTGGAAGTATMTGTCRCTTTGATGTTCTTCTTKCARGYTGTGAGGATGGCCATCTTCGAAAATTGATCAAYGACCACAAATACACAATCATTTCCTTGCTTGGTGGATGKAAGGCCATACATGTAATCCATCGAGATRGATTCCCAAGGCTTCTCGGGGGTAGGAAGAKGGGTGTATAAGCCTTTCTTCTTGATGGATGGCTTGGAAATGGCATAGGCAGTGCAAGRTCCAATATACTTGTTGATGTCCCGTCGAAGTCTTGGCCAATAAAAATGTTTCTAGAGAACAACCACAATTTTCTCCATGCCAAAATTGTTAAATTATGAGCTTGATTTCTTATGCRGATTAATTMTTTTATTTTCTTCAACACTTTGATTCCAATTTAATACACTTCAAAAATACCAAATCATAATYGAATAACAATAACTATGTAKATAAGTAAGCATGCACATCAACAAAACATATACCCTGGGGAAAYCCTGTACAGGGAGAAAAACCCCAGCAAACGATATTMTTTTATTGCATTAATAATGTAAGATCACTTACAAATATCCACCAYGAATGTTYTKCTCTTAGAGAGCTTKCCAAGATGACTCTGACYTGACAAAGACCTAAGAGACCTTGCTGAAATACACCTCTAWTATGTTGCCTCTATTGCTTATATACAACACTGATATGCTTCTTTGGTATGTTGCCTCTTTTATCACTGATATGTGCCTCTATTGCTTCACCCTTAACCTTCATATCAAAAYTGTGTTGAAGAGAGGGGTCGACCTYTGCTTATATAGGTTGAAKAGGAGAAGAGGAGAGGCTCGAAACAGTAACTTGTTTGCATGMTTTAATCATAACTCAACTTCATACTTTAGTTCTAACTTAGAACAATACTTGAGATTGGTATACTTTAGTTCGAAAATAGAACTAGACTCAAGACTTCAGTTACAACTCARCATTACACTTTAGTTCRAAAATAGAACTATACTTGAGAYTGGTATACTTTAGTTTGAAAATARAACTAGACTTGAGACTTCARTTACAACTCAACATTACACTTTAGTTCAAAAATAGAACTAGAMTTAAGACTTCAGTTACAACTCARCATTACACTTTAGTTCGAAAATAGAACTAGACTTGATACTTYAGCTRCAACTCAACATTACACTTTAGTTCGAAAATAGAACTAGACTTGAGACTTCAGTTACAACTCSACTCTTTATAAGGAAATTCAAAATTCTCTTCATGGTGGATAATGTTACACGTGCCAACACAYTAGATCAATACATTTATATCATTTGCAATATTAGGAATATCGTTTGTTTCTAGCTCATAGGAATTTAATATTCAACCTAACTTTTGCTAGATGCCTTGACTTTTTCTCATGGCTCACAAGGTTTGACTAKGCTCACAGAGGTTGTACRTTCCCCCTGACTTTTGCRCTAGTCTATCTATGCTCACACAGGTTGTAYGTTCCCCCTGAATTTTKCACTAGACTGTYTATGSTCACAGAGGTTGTACRTTCCCCCTRACTTTYGCACTAGTCTGTCTATGCTCACACAGGTTGTATGTTCCCCCTGAATTTTKCACTAGATTGTCTATGCTCACAGAGGTTGTACRTTCCCCCTGACTTTTGCATTAGACTCACATAACATMTTATTTGTCCTAACTTTTGGTTTGACTCACAKAGGTTGTACGTTCCCCCTGRATTTTGTCAATACCTCACAAGACTGGTTGATTCTCCAAATCTCCCTGGCTAGCCTCAGGGTGGCCCATATGGCCTCTCATTAGAGAATGATTATCRATGCTKCCAAATTTAACACTCCCTCTCAGTGAGRGAGTCATTCTCAGCCACACCAATATTTCCTCTCAKCTGCACAAACTTTCTCGAGGTYAGAGGCTTGGTCAGGATATCAACTACCTGCTCGCTCGTGGCTATGTATTGTAAYTTTACAGTTTTTATTTGGACCAAGTCTCGGATGTAGTGGTACCTCATGTMAATATGTTTTRACCTGTCGTAAAATACCTGGTTCTCTGTCAATTTTATGCAACTTTGATTATCACAGTGAACCACCGTCATCTYRAGCTTGTCACCAAACAACCCATAAACCAATTTTTTGAGCCATAYTGCTTCCTTGCTAGCATCACTTGCTGCAAWTTACTCAACCTMTGTTGTACTCTGTGCAATGGATCCCTRCTTCRGGCTTGACCAAGAGATCATAGYGGATCYTAAACTAAARCAGTATATGSAAGTAYTCTTCTKATCCAYTGGGCTTCCTTCCTAGTCAACATCTGCATACCCATGTAGAAATAAACCACCATTGGATGTATATCTCAGACCATAAGTAATGGTCCCTCTAAGATATATCAAGATGTGCTTTGATKCCRCCTAATGTCTTTGTCTCGGTTCAATCATGAATTGACTCATTKCAATCACYRCATAGCATATATTTGGCCTAGTKTGGATCATGTACATCAATGATCCAATCAKCTGCCTATACATGGTGGGATCCACCAAATCTGAACCTATATCAGAATCATGCAACTTCCTCAGGTTRGTAATCATYRGAGTAGACAYGGATTTGMAATACATCATACCAAACCTCTTTAGTACATCCACTGTGTATTTTCCTTGTGCCAGAAACATCTYGCCTTGTCTTTGCCATACTTCYAATCCTAGGAAGTAATGCATCAAGCCTAAGTCTTTCATCTCGAATTATGAGGTTAKCTCCCTCTTACACCRGGCTATTAKCCCTTCATATCCTATTAGAAATATATCATCAACATACATGATYAGTATAACAGGTTGGTTACCTCTTACYTTGAAGTACAGATTTGCATCAGCATCACTTTTCTGAAAKCCCAAGCTTTTAAGAAAGCCATCAATCCCRTCATACYAAACTCTRGGAGCYTGCTTAAGACCATASAAGGCCTTCCTTAGCTTGCATAYRTGAGTGCCTTTGTTATGCAGTACAAAACCATCTGGTTGTTCCACAAAYAMYTCATATTCAATATTTCCATTCAAGAATGTTGTTTTTACATCCATCTRATGTAGCTTCCAACCAAGAAYGGGAGCTAAAKMAATAATAGTTCGAATGGAGGTATACCTGGCTAYAGGGGAAAAAGTCTCTTCGTAGTTGATTCCTTCTTTCTAAGTGAAGCCTCKGRATTCAAATATTTCTTTGAACTTTTCCACACTTCCATCAGCTGCATGTTTGATCTTATAGATCCATTTGGAAGAAACCAYTGATTTATCTTTTGGCCTCGGCACAATGTCCCAAATATTGTTCTTTATAATAGACTTGTATTCCTCAAGCATGGCATCCTTCCATACTTGTAATTTATATGCTTCTTCAAATGAAGAAGKTTTGGCATCACTAATGTTGATCATCAGTGCAACATAGCCTCSAAACCTATGARGCCTCTTCCTTTCCCTAAAAGTTCCTTTGGGAGMAACTATCCTTTCTGCTTCCTGCACTATTTATTTAAGCCACCTTGGCTTCCTTTTGKTTGGAGKTTCTTCAAGATTTGTTTCTAACAATTCAACAGGTTCTAGGGGCTCATTACTTGGCCCTTCACGAGGTTCCTCCCTCTGATCATCTAACRCTTCATTTTCAGAAGAGGGTGAAGCTGACTGAACTGCTTCTGATTCCTGCTGAAGCTCTTTGGATTTCTTGAATGCGGCTTCYGCATGGAAAGTCACATCTCTRCTTACCTTTATTTTCCTYTGACCTGGTATATAAATCTTGTAAKCCTTGGAGTTCTCAYTGTACCCCACAAAAACCCCTTTCTTGCCTRAGGGTTCCATCTTTRTCCTCTTTTCCTTAGGGACATGAATATACACAGGACACACAAATATCCTTAGATGCCCTACTTCAGGTTTGATCCCTRAGAAGACCTCTTCAAGAKTCTTGTCCTTCAAGGTAGCATGTGGACACATGTTCTGAATATACACGGCAGTGGAGGTAGCTTCTACCCATAAAGAATTTGGCAGATCCTGGTCAAACATCATTGCTTTCGTTGCCTCACAAATTGTCCTATTTTTCCTCTCAACAACTCCATTTTGTTGAGGGTTATATGGCACGGTCAGTTGTCTCTTGATTCTTGCTGACTTGTAGAAATCCTCAAACTTGAGATATTCAAACTCTCCTCCATTGTCTATTCTAATGATTCTGATGTGTTTTCCTGTCTGCTTTTCAATAAAGTCTTTATATTCTTTGAATTTATCAAATGTGTCACTTTTAACTTTAAGGAAATATATCCAACATTTTCTTGAGTAACCATCAATAAAAATGACATAATACAAACAACCACTGAGTGAGGGAGATGACATGAGACCACATACATCAGAATGAACCAGATCTAAGATGCCCTAAGATTTGTTTTCACTACTAGGGAATGCTTTCTTTATATTTTTATCTAGCATGCATCCCTTACAAATTTCATTTTTACAAAGAGAAATAGAGGGCATGCCACATACCATGTTTTGTAGATCTGGAAGAGATTTGTAATGAAGATGTTCAAGTCTTATGTTCCACAAACCGGTGGAGCTAGTCGCATCGTGAGCCAATGCCTGAACTGATTGTCCTGACACGACGTACAATCCTCCAATGGGAGTTCCAATGGGTTTTGTTGTATTTAAGTGGCTACCTTTAGCCCATAGTATTGCATTCATGTCCTTGAAGATCACCCAATATCCATTGTCCTCAAGGGTTGCAACTGATAGTAGATTCTTCTTGAGCCCTGGAATATATAATACTTCATCAACATGAAGTCTAGCCCCAGATTCCAATCTGAAGGAGATAGAGCCTACTCCCTCTATCTTGTAACATTTTTCATCCCCAAGCTCAACATGTTCTGCAAAATATTTTGTCTTGAAATTTGAGAGGATCTCCTTGTACCATGTCATGTGCTTTGATGCACCATTGTCTACTAACCAAGTTTTCAGCCACGTGAAAACTGAACTAGATAAGGCATAAACCAAGTAATACTCTTTTCTATTTTCTTTCTCATTAGAAGGACTTCTCTGATTTCTTTTGGATTCATCATCCTCGGCAGTTGAGGCATGATGTTTCCCTTTCCTTTGATATTTCTTTCTAAACCAACAATCTTGAGAAAAATGACCCAAATTATTACAACTAAAACAATTAATCTTAGATGTATCAATATTATTGCCTTTGAATGTACCTTTGGTGTTTGGCTTCCTTTGAGAGCCTTTCTGGAAAGTGCCTTTCTTCTTTCCCTTGAATCTTGATTCTAAAGTTGAGTGCTCTTCTTTTGTTGGCTCGCTCCTGGTAGCTTTACGACTCTCCTCTTGGAGGCAATCATGCCATAACCTCTCAAACGTCGGCTGAATATCTCTCCCACTTACACTGGAAAAGAAGGTATCCCATGAAGAAGGAAGACCATAAAAAATGGTTTGCACTAAATCATCATCTCCCACTGTCACCCCTGTGACCAAACGCTGATCTCTAATTTGGGCTATCCTGGAACAGAAAGATGCCACTGATTCATCTTTCTCCATATTCAAATACTTAAGCTTGTGCCTAAGTGTCCTCTTCTGACTTGGAGCTTGTTTCTCATACAGATTCACCAAGGTATCCATACAGTCCTTGGCATTCATTAACGAAGTCATTTGAGGCATTATATTGTCTTTGACTGAGTTAAAGATTATTCGATTAGCCTTTTCTTGACTCATCCTGAAGGTCGCTCTTCCTGCATTATTAGTGGGTTCATCCACCAATGTGGTCACATACTACTCAAGATCATGCTCCTGCAAGATATTTGTTATCTGAAGCTTCCATACATTGAAGTTTGTAGCTCCTTCGAGCCTATCCTCGGCCCTGACTGAAATGGAGGATGACATGGACTTCACACTGGAAACTTAATCAAGCTAGCTTAGATCTATGTGTACCTGTTGTTGCACTTCAACACGTTTAACACACCCTAATCTCTGATACCATGTTAAATTATGAGCTTGATTTCTTATGTGGATTAATTCTTTTATTTTCTTCAACACTTTTATTCCATCTTAATACACTTCAACAATACCAAATCATAACCGAATAGAAATAACTATGTAGATAAGTAAGCATGCACATCAACAACACATATACCCTGGGGAAACCATGTACAGGGAGAAAACCCCCAGCAAATGATATTCCTTTATTTCATTAATAATGTAAGATCACTTACAAATATCCACAATGAATGTTCTTCTCTTTAAGAGCTTGCTAAGATGAATCTGACCTGACAAAGACCTAACAGACCTTGCTGAAATACACCTCTGATATGTTGCCTCTATTGCTGATATACAACACTGATATGCGCCTATATTTCTTCACCCTTAAATTGCATATCAAAACTGTGTTGAAGAGAGGGGTCGACCTCTGCTTATATAGGTTGAAGAGGAGAAGAGGAGAGGCTCGAAATAGTAACTCGTTTGCATGCTTTAATTATAACTCGGCTTCATACTTTAGTTCCAACTTAGAACTAGACTTGAGACTAGTATACTTTAGTTCGCAAATAGAACTAGACTTGAGACTTCAGTTACAACTCAGCATTACACTTTAGTTCGAAAATAGAACTAGACTTTAGGCTTCAGTTACAACTCAA
Source organism: Picea engelmannii (assembly GCA_009831015.1). Lineage (NCBI taxonomy): Eukaryota > Viridiplantae > Streptophyta > Pinopsida > Pinales > Pinaceae > Picea > Picea engelmannii. Next base: position 343,175 of record ML803993.1, on the reverse strand, counting down.
CATTACACTTTAGTTCGAAAATAGAACTAGACTTAAGACTTCAGTTACAACTCAACATTACACTTTAGTTCGAAAATAGAACTAGACTTGATACTTCAGTTGCAACTCAACATTACACTTTAGTTCGAAAATAGAACTAGACTTGAGACTTCAGTTACAACTCGACTCTTTACAAGGCAATTCAGAATTCTCTTCATGGTGGATAATGTTACACGTGCCAATGCACTAGATCAATACATTTATATCATTTGCAATATTAGGAATATTGTTTGTTTCTAGCTCATAGCAATTTTATATTCAACCTAAGTTTTTCTAGATGCCTTGATTTTTGGTCATGGCTCACAAGGTTTGACTAGGCTTACAGAGGTTGTACGTTCCCCCTGACTTTTGAACTAGTCTGTCTATGCTCACATAGGTTGTGCGTTCCCCCTGACTTTTTCACTAGATTGTCTATGCTCACAGAGGTTGT
>ML803993.1:291495-303042 GCA_009831015.1 Picea engelmannii | reverse complement strand
AAAAAGTATATATATTATATATACTTGTTCTCTAATAAGCGCCCCCTCCCACCCTCTCTATTATATATACTTTTTCTCTAATAAGCCCCCCCTCCCACCCTCTCTAGAGAGGGTGGGAGGGGGGGCTTATTAGAGAAAAAGTATATATAGGGGGGCTTATTAGAGAAAAAGTATATATAATATATATACTTTTTCTCTAATAAGCCCCCCCTCCCACCTAGAGAGGGTGGGAGGGGGGGCTTATTAGAGAAAAAGTATATATAGGGGGGCTTATTAGAGAAAAAGTATATATAATATATATACTTTTTCTCTAATAAGCCGGAGAGAGGGTGGGAGGGGGGGCTTATTAGAGAAAAAGTATATATATTATATATACTTTTTCTCTAATAAGCCGGAGAGGGTGGGAGGGGGGGCTTATTAGAGAAAAAGTATATATATTATATATACTTTTTCTCTAATAAGCCCCCCCTCCCACCCTCTATAGAGAGGGTGGGAGAGGGGGCTTATTAGAGAAAAAGTATATATAGGGGGGCTTATTAGAGAAAAAGTATATATAATATATATACTTTTTCTCTAATAAGCCCCCCCTCGGAGAGGGGGCTTATTAGAGAAAAAGTATATATAGGGGGGCTTATTAGAGAAAAAGTATATATATTATATATACTTTTTCTCTAATAAGCCCCCCTATATATACTTTTTCTCTAATAAGCCCCCCCTCGGAGAGGGGGCTTATTAGAGAAAAAGTATATATAGGGGGGCTTATTAGAGAAAAAATATATATAATATATATACTTTTTCTCTAATAAGCCCCCCCTCCCACCCTCTCTAGAAAAGTATATATATTATATATACTTTTTCTCTAATAAGCCCCCCTATATATACTTTTTCTCTAATAAGCCCCCCCTCGNTATATATATATATATATATATATATATATATATATATATATAAACCCCACTTTATTAAATATACATTTTATAACCACAAATAACTTATTTATATGTCTAACCATGCATTATACATTTATAACCATAAAATACTTTATTTATATACTTCATAATTTAATTCAAAATTTATTTATATATATTTTAAATCGAAATTATTATTATTATTATATATCTATATATCTATATAAATAATTATATACAATTATATATATAAATTCAATTATTTATATAAAACAAAACACCATAATAATTCACAAAATCCAATTGAATTTAATTATTATTATTTTTTAATTTATATAAAGAAAATTTAAATAAAAATTTAATTAAATTTTTTTTGCCAATTTGAGATTTACTATTCAACTCCTAGGAAACACGGACACTGCATGGCGTCCACATGTTACTCCCTCCCAATTTTTGCAATAAAAAAAATATCGGAAGGTTTTAAACCCTAATCGCTACAGTCCCTTCGTCAATTACTTGGTCACCTGGTTAGATTGTGTGCATTTAGGCATGGCCCTGGCTCTATGGTTGGATGCTTGAAGGGTGTAGCCATGGCTATCTAGTCAGGCTCCTTCTAAATCCTCTGAGTTATGACCATGTATCTGCACCATAACTTGTGAATTTTGACTGGGGCGTTGCTTGTCCACATCCGCCTCTGGTGGTGAGAGCAGGGAAGGGTCAGTCGCATGCCCGCGCCCTTCCTCCTCATTGATCTTGAGACTGATTGTCCTAGAGTACAGTGATATTAGTACCAAGGGGAGCTTGTGTCTCTTGTGGGTGACGTTTGGTGTGATCTTAATGCTCGAGGCTCCTTCCTTGTGACATGTGCTTGGTCTCGGGCTCTAGCCTGATGTGTATTGCATAGTACACGCCATTTGTGGGATTCCTCCTCGTGGTTTGGCGTTGGTGGTGGTGCAGGTAGTGAATTTCCCCTTCGTGGGCTCTCTTGCTCATGGCTGGGGTTCTTGGTCTTGATTGCGACTTGTGTTGGTGGAAGCGTAGTGCACTACAACACCCATTGGGGCACCTCCATTGGTTATCTGGTGCTTGGTTTCTTGGCTGGCAGAGGTGCTACACTCATGCAAAAATAAACACCCTTATGGGCTTCTCCCTTGTGATTTAGCGCTTGGTTTCTGGGCTGGCATAGGTACTACACTCGTGCAAAATAAACTCCCTTCATGGGATCCTCCCTTGCGACTTAGCGCTTAGTTTCTGGGATGGTGGAGGTGTTGGTGCATGCAATTTGATGAACTTGTGGGCTCTCTCCTTGCTGGGTGTATGCTTGGCTCTTGGTTGTAGGCTTGGAAATTGGGGCTCGATGGTGTATGCTTGGCTCTTGGTTTAAATCGACCCATGGACTCCTCCTTGGCACATGGTCGTTGAAATGTTGTTAGGATGCTCTTGCCACTTGGCATTGGTATGTCTTGGCTCTCGGTTATATGCTAAGAGATATGGGCTCGATGGAATTTTAATAAATCCCAATATTTGTTTGATGAAAACAATAACACTCGATTAATGTTCAGGTTAACATATGACTTGGGTTGGGAAAATAAAGCCCACCATTTTTTTAATATTTATATATACATATTTTTCTTTTTTTTCTTTTTGCATCTAACCCTTATAATTATTTCCTCTTGTTCTTTTGCAGGTGAGGATGCTTCCAGGTACACGAGTTGGATCAGTGGGACAAGGAACATGTGGACATGGGACTAGAAGAGGTGTGGCGGGGTATTTTCCCTGTTGCACTCACCCTCTTCTCCAATACTTTTCTAGGTAGTTTCCTGAGGGTTCCAGGGTCGTTTCTAGGTTATTTCTAGTTTATTTAAGGGTTTTAAATAAAGGGTAGTTGCATGTCCAAGGGTTCAGGGTTATGTTTTCCAGGGTTGTAGGTGGGTAATCCCTAGCTTTGAGTTTTGAAACCAGGCTCTGATACCATTTGTAAGGCCTTCTATTTCAGGGCCTCAAACAAAATAAATATCTCCTACTGTAATGACTGCAATTTCGTTCATGATTTTCTTTCTACAAGGAATAAACCGGTAAATAGACTACATAATAACAACATATCAACTAGTAAAATACATACCTCAACATGCAGGTAGGCTGATTTATCCCCTTGCTCGTTTGTTCTTGTTATTTCCCAAACTGCCCAAAACTGAATATTTACCTCCCGAACAACTAGGAACAACCTCTTTGGCTCCCTAGCTCTAGGAATCATTGTGGTTTCCTGGCCCCTAATCCCAAAGTTCCTAGCAATAACAGTACGCCTGTAAAACTTCCCCAAAACAATCTGTGTCCTCCAATCTCCTCCTTCTCCCCCCCTCCTTCCATAATTTCCTCCTTGCCTTCTTTTTCCATAATTTTTCCCCAAAATAAAGACCCCCTTCCAAGTCCTCTCCCATCTTCCTTATCCTCCTCTCTCGAATCCCTCCCCCTCATTCAATTCCCCAACTTCCTTATCCCCTCATTAATTCCCTCACCTACCATAAAATAATAAAATAGTAAAAAAATTCATTGTGTTTATTTTAATAATTAATTAAATTTAAATGAACAACTATGATCAATAAAAATAAATTCGGTTGTTTCAAGGGAGTCGGATAACCATACAGTTCTTCAAACAAGGAAATTTTGTACTATTGTACCACCATTCTGCAAGATGTAACCAATTAATCCATTGTGTCTAACGATCATTCACAAAACTCCTTAGCTACCCTTCAAGGAATTTATTAACCACTTCAATATGGCCATCTATTTGGGGATGGTATTAATTACTCATGGTTAAGGATGTCCCAACTTGGTGAAATAGTTATTTCCAAAAGTTTCTAGTGAACTTGGCATCCCTGTCGCTTACGATAACCTTGGTAAATCCATGAATCTTAAAAATATTTTTAACATAGATATCAGCGACTTGGATAGCCTTGGATTTTGAAGAAATCCCAAGAAAGTGGGAATATTTGGTTAGTCTATATATGGTTACAAATAAACATATTTTCCTTCATATGCAGGAAGACCAGTAATAAAGTCCATAGATATTTCAGACCATTTTTAGACTGGAACATGAAGGGGTTGAAGAAGACCTGGAGGAGCAATTGTTTCAAACTTTTATCATTGATAGGTGTCACATTCTACCACATATTTATGAATGTCGGGCCACATACCCTTCCAAAAGAAAGATTGGTGTATATTGTAGTAAGTTTTGAAAAACCCCACATGGCATGTTGTCAGAGAATCATGAATTTCTTTCAAAACTTGGAGTTTGAACTTGGAAGAGTTGGGTAAAAATATGCTTTGCTTGTACCACAATATGTCATTCTCCCAAGTCAAATTAGGATTTTTAGTTGGTTTTATTTCAACTTCCTCTATTACCTTTCTTATCTTTGGATTTTTGGCATGCTTGATTTCAACTTTTGAGATCCATTAAAGAATGATGATGGAAATAGTGCATAGTGTAGTGTCACTATCGAGTCTCCTCGATAACTTGTCTACAACCAAATTATCCCTTCCTTTTTTATAAATAATGTTGAAGTAAAAGATCTAGATTTTTCTCACCTATTTTTGTTGCTCTGATGAAACGTTCTTCTGAGTTAGAAAATACTTCAAGATATTGTGGTATGTTTTCACGAGAATTTTTTTTTACAACAAGTATTGTTTCCATTTAACTAAGGCATGCATAATTGCCAACATTTATTTTTCATATGTTGATTGTGTTTTCTCCATTGGTTTGAATTTTAAACTTTTTAATGTGATGGGATGATTATCTTACATAACAATGACACCTAATCTTGTTCCTAAGGAATCACATCCAAGGACAAATGTTTTGGAGAAATCTGGTGCTGTCAAAACCAGGGTGGATATCATTAAGAGCTTCAACCTTCTAAAACAAGCTTCATCTTCATCATTCATTTTAAATGCATATTTTTTCAATAGTGTTGTTAATGGGGCCATAAATTGCACATGGTTTCGAACAAATATTATGTAGTACCCTTCATTCAATTTGTCAATTTTGGCATCCAACGAAGCATTTGTTGCAACAATTACTTGACTTACAAGGCCTGTAAAAAATGCTTTAAGATCTTCACTCAATTCCAGCGTGGAGGGAGTGTTAGCAACATTGGTAAGTGTAGAATACATGGTGCCTAGGCCCATCATAGATTTGATACCAATTGCAAGCAGAAGGAGAAATACATATGAAAATATACATATTCAATATTTATTAATTTATTATTCAATGTCCATTAGGCTTACAACAATGTGTATAAATACACACAAATGAATATAGTCACATCTTTAGACAATGGTTGTGACTTTACATTAAATTTATAATTAATAATTAATGGAATTTGTAATATACAATAAGGTATATTACATGACATGTACTCTTGCAAGCTAGATATGTTTCAAATTTAGTGAAATTGTTCAATAGTAAATTCTCTTCTTCAGTTAGAGATTTTGATACTTTGCAAACAATATCATTTAAATAGATATTGTGTGGCCACTAATTTGATCTTTTGCAAGTTTTTGTCCAAAAAGTATAATAAGCATAAGACACTTCTCTCAATTCTCTCTATTGTTATTAAATTTGTCTTGCAAATGACTATTCTATTCAATCTATGTATGTAATGTAGTGACAAAGGGACTTTCAATCTAACCATTGACAACTATCAAATTTCCTCGTATAACCTTAACTACAATGAAATATGTTATGCAAAAGATTTTTTTGTAGTATTCGCTATTATCTAAAGGTTCAAGATCCTATACATTCTTTCAATACTTAAGAGGAATTTTGATCACATGGCGTCACATGCAACTCTTTTTGTGTTACAATTCATGATTATGTCCAAGTTTTATTATACTTATCATTGTCTAGCAATAAATATTACCATATCGCAAATTATTTCCTACGACAGCTAGATCTGACATTTCTTCACATGATATCAACATGTAACCTTACACCTATTGGAACCAACAACAATCACAATTTAAACTTATACTGCATGAATCGCTCATTATTAAACTGGTATGGAACTTGTTAACGCTCTGTAAATTCCCAGAGGTTGTCAGAGTAGAAGAAATTTACAAGAGGTAACTTTATCCAACCACTTCGAAACTGGAATCTAGCCCTACCAGCTTCAGAGAGGGATCTCTCTGTATGATTTAGCTATGTTTTAACTTTGAGATATTAGGCTAGTTAAACAAAATAAGATTGAATGATTTGTTGTTGTTTTTGTTAAATTGGCTGAAAAGGGTTTTACACCTCCATTGAGCTATGGGGTCTGTATTATAAGGATAGAGGTCTAAACATAAATTAAAATATTATTTTCACAAGGCAAGATAATGCATTCATTGGATTCTTTAGCAGTAAAGTGATGGATAGCAGAAAGGATGAGAATATCTATTAAAGCAAAGAAGCATTTAATAATTTCTTCATTGTAATACCAGAAAGATAAACATTAAGATCTTTCAAAGTCGGAAACAAGGTATACAAAGATAAATCCTGCAACATGCGTTACTTTTAAAAGATTAGATTAGAAAACAATATGGCAACTGAGAGAGAGAAACATTTAACACAGAAAAGTAAACATCACCAATGAATAACACGCGAGAATCCTGTGAAACATCCCTTTGTATTACTGGAAGATCTCCTGAAAAACAATTAAAGTCTTTATGGCTTACAAGGCGTAAAGATCAATCCTTGGTACTTCAAAGTTTGAAGTATTTATAATAAAAAATTACATACGATCCTTTCATTAAATATCAGGATGTGGCAGTTCTAAATTTAGCTAACTAACTCAACAAGATACAAAAATTCAGGAACTATTTGATGATGTGTTGAAATCTTCATGTTGATTTCTGGGGTAAACCATTGGTGAGTCCTCTGCACGACTTCACCTGATTGGATTGTTGACTGGGATTGGACACCTCATCTCTTACTTGATCAAATTGCATAGCTCTTCCCATCGAAGGTGACTGGGAATGATGACTTTGAGTAGTCTTCGGTATATTTCATCCATCTCTGTATACTTGGCAAAAGTTGGCTTGACGATGAAAATATATCGGATCTTGTGTTGTATGTTGATGTCTGACTGCAAGGCTTCTAAGAATTCCTTGTCCATTATACTACCCTGTATTCCTGAGAATTTCGAGCTATCTTTGGCCACTGTGTCTATCTTCTTTTTATAATCAGAAAGTGTCATTAACTTGTCATTTATGACCATTAAGCCAGGGAGGCCTTTCTTATGCAGAGCTTCAATTTTGCTGAAAAATTTTTGCACTCTTGTGTCCATAATCTGGACCTTTTCCTCCAGCTGTAGCATTAGTCCTCTTTTGGTCAGAACCCTCTTGACCTCAAGGATGGTTTCCGTTCTATCTTCAATCTTCAAATCCTCTAACTCTTCTATGGTTTTTGAATTCAGGAATTTAATGATCTCAGTGGCTTTTGTGGGCATCTCTTCCAATTCTCCTCTTATTTTCTCAATCGCTTGCTTGCTTCTTTGCACCAGTTCATTCTGCTTGAACATGATTTGTACCGTAGGCCATATTTCATTTATGTATTTGGAGATATCCATCCAGACACTTTCCTTGGCCTCAACGAGTGTTTTGCCTACCACTGTTTGCTTTTGAAGCTGTTGCAATTCTTGTTTGAGCTTGTCTGATGTTTGTTTCTCCATGGAGTAACTGGTTTGGTAAGAATACTTGAGTTCATGAAGGTTCTTAACCTCCTTTTTAAGTCTGCCAATCTTTGTCTCTTGCAAGTTCATATCCTCCATGGATTTTTCTAGTTCTATTGTCTTCTCCAGAGCTATTAGTGGAGTTGTTGAGGGAATTTCTGTTGAGGGGATTCCCATTGTAGATGTTGTGCTTACTCCTGTGAGTGGAACTGCGCTCAATGGAATGACTTCCATAGGATTTGATTGTTCCTTCTCTTTCACTAACCTTTCCAGTTCTGCTTCCATCTCTTTCAACTGTGCATTCTTCTCCATGATCAACTTGAGCATCTCATCCTTTTCTCCTTCTGTCTCAGTTATCTCCTTTGCCTGTGCATCATCCGTTGGTGGCAGTTTCAATTGTTTCCTCAGAGATGCTATATCGACATTTTTCTTTTTTAACATCTCCTCCACTGCTTTCACATTCGAGGGGTCATACCCGATCTTGAGGACCAATTCTTCCAATGTATTAATTCTATTATCTTTTGCAAAGGATGATATCTTTTCTAATTTCAGTTGTGTCTGAACATTGCTTAGAGATACCTGTAATTTAGTAGCCACGGTAGAAGCATTTTCCAATGTGGAGAAAACCATTTCTCCAGTTTTCCTGTGCATATCCATATGATTAGTGGGATGTACATCTCTAGTATGAAACTTGAATGTTTCTCTTTTGCAATCAGTGATGGCTTTCGGGTCCGACACCTGTGCCTACAGAAAATCCATGTGCATTCTACCCTTATCTGTATCGAATGCAGACAACAGTCTCTGTTGTGTCGTTGATGTATGTTTCCAAAACTGAGCATAATACTGTTGGTCAGCATCTGATTTTGCTTTTTGATCAGGTCATACTTCTCAAAAACACTCAACTTTGTTCCTACTTTACTTGGTTGGTCAACTAGTGGAGTATCTGTAGGCTTCTTGGATGAAACTGTAGACATGATCTGTTTTTTGCTTGTGCTGAGAAGTGACCGATCATCTTTCATATTTGTAGTGGATTGGATTTCCTTTTCACCAGCCGTGTTAGATGTATGACTGGATTTTGGCCTTTTGGTGTGTAATTGGAAATCTTCAGTCGAGACTTCGGTGACGGAAGGTGAAGTATCCTTCCTAGATATTTTCTCTTTGGGAACCTGTGGTGTAGTTATCTATGAGATGGTGACCGAAGGGTCATGTTGTTCTATCTCTACCAGAGTGTTTGGCTCCCATTCTGTTTGATTTGCGAACTTCTCTATCTCAAGCTTGGGTGTATGAACATATGGAACATTTTTATTTTTAATTCTCATCTCAGAAATTATCCCGCACGGATCATGGTGCCATATGAAACTAACATGAAACTTCATTTCTTTCAACAGTCTATCTGCTTCCTCTCCGGTGCCTCGGCTATTGCAGATGAAAGACCCTATTTTCCCTTTCATTCTAATTTGTTGTTTCTTTTTCAGAGACAGAAAATGTATGTCATCGGAGTTACTCATTTTCCTTATGTACTCTAGGTAAAATATCCTCATGGGATGATACTTGGGCAGTTTGTATGGAGCTAACTCGCATCCATATACTCTGATCTCAGTGTGGTTTTGGTAAAGATACCAGTCTCCAAATTTTGCAAGGTCTGAGAGGCATAAAATCCTCTGAATCTCCTCATTTATTCTTGGTTCAGGTCTGCCACTGAGCATGCTCACCATTGGATGGTAGAACTGCTTGATAAACTGTTTGAAACTGAACTCTGTTGAATTTTGTCTGAGTAGTGAAGTCCAAGATGTTACCACCTGCGGTCTCCCATCCTTGTCCATTTTCTTCATTGAAAAGGAGAACATGTCCGCTTGAAATAAAGTGAACATGTAGGCCAGTATTGAGGAATACTGGAACATGCCTTCTGAGGCCAAATTTGAGAACTGCTCATGAATACTGTCCACCAGGAAAGTGTTGTAATCGAAATGAGTAGTGGGTCTTTCTTCTATGGAGAAGATGGACAAAAAATCCAATATGGGTTCATCCACCCATTTGCCAAAAAAATAACCAAGCAGAGCACAAAGCGACGAAATGACTTGGTTTCCCTTCTCTGAGAATAGGGAGGAAGGGTACGGGGGATTTTTCTTGGGGATTTGAGTAGCTTGAGGGAGGAAAATCTTGAAAATCTGGGCTCTCTGAGGGAATGATAGTGTCTGGTACAGCTCCATGATGACTTCGATATTGAAAAGGGAGGCAGATTCAGTTCTGGGTATCCGCATCATCTGATCAATGGCCTCAGGTGTGATAAAGAAAAGAGTTTCTCTTGATGAAGATACTATGGATCTCTGGTCAGGGATGTAATGAGTCTGGATTTTGAGGGAAAATTCAAGAAAATGGTGAACCTGGGGGAAAAGATATAGAGGAAGTTTGGATTCCCAGAGCCCAATTTCATTGCTCTGATCTAAGAAAATATCTTTGAGCCATGACTACAAATCCGTGAAGTCAAATTCGCACCTAGTGTCTATGATTAAATGATCTTTGTCGGCCAAATGGATCATGTCGAGGTCGACAGGAGGCGGGAGGAAAGGATTTTCCTCGGCTTCTGCTTTCTTGGATTTTGGGGCCATCATTGTGAAAATACCTGCAAGTCAAACAAAACATTAGTGGGGATGACTGTGGTTTTGGGCGATTGACTGAAACGGAGAGGAGACAGGGAAAAATTCTCTGGTGTGATTGACAAAGTAAGAAGTGGGAGAATGAAGGAAAAAAGGGTAGTTTTGAGCAAATGGATACCTGTTGGGTGCAGGAGATAGATCAGCAGGCTAACGGATAAGTTAGCTTGTAATAAATGGCCAACAGGTCTAGTTTTAGAGCGTGAGATGGTAGGTAACAACGAATGAAAAGTATGACAGGGTGACGTGGAGGGTGTTGATTGGGAATTGACCATGATGAAGGGACTTGTAACGTGAAAACAGGGGGAATGGACCGATAGAGCTATGAGATGTGATCTTTAGGGGAAAAGTGGAAAATGATGTCATGGGGCGATGGGGGGTATGTCAGAAAAAAGGTAAGTGGTAAGCGGTGGGAGTCTGGAGAAATGGATTCCTGCCACGTAGAGAAGAGGGCCCACCAGAAAACCACTCCATTCTAGACCCCCCCCCCATCGTTAAAATCATATCAGTCAGGGGGGTCTGAAAAATACCAGCAGTCGTCCATCGATGTGCCTACCATTGGACTGTAGATCTAAGTGCAATGTTTAACCAACATTCCGGACCCCCCCTCCCCACCATTAAAATCAGAACGGTCGGGGGGGTCCAGAATTCAATCTCAACCATGGATCTAGGTGCCGACGCCTCAGCCATTTAGATGCGCACCTTTGTTATAGATGATTCTGGACCCCCCTTACCATTAAAGGTAGAACGGTCGGGGGGGTCCGGAAAAACTTAGCAACCATGGATCTGAGCGCTAACACCTCAGCCATTCATCTGTGTGTTGTCTTTAATCTGTGAGCGCAAATTCATATTTTCTCTTAAAACTTAGGATAAGTGCTTTAAGTGGGTTTGTCCAAGCTTTCCCTGTTTTTATCACCATGGGGTTAGACATTCAACTTTCAAACATCAAAGATAGGGTTCAACACCAATCATCATGCCTGTTTTATTGAGATAAAACAAACTACCCTATGCTCTAAACCTAATTACCTGTGAAATTTAGCCCATATTAAACTATTGGACTAAGAAATTACTCTATCCTGGGGTTATTTGGCCAAGATTAGGTAGTTTGGTCAAATTTATTCACTAGCTAACCTAATTTTCTTGGCTAAGATTAAACAATTTAGTCAAGCTTATTCGCTACTCCTATCGACATCGATTTAAAAGGACTTGGCCATGCTTAAAATGTATGGACCAAGTCATTGTTATTGCATGGGGCTCTATTTAAATTTCTTTTATGCCCTC
>ML803993.1:276576-291445 GCA_009831015.1 Picea engelmannii | reverse complement strand
ATTTGACAAACAAAACACTAAAGTGATAACATTTCAGTCACCAGTTGATCCTATAAATTATAGGGTTATAACAACGGCTCCACCTGGGGATGGTACTCTCCTTGTGAAGTGCCAAGAATCCTGTTTTCTGATGTTCTGAAAAAATTTCTCCACAATTGCCTTTGTTGTTTGATTTGTTTTATTTTTGAAAATTTGATGACAATGTTCAGTGGCTTAGGGCCTTCTCTGCAAGCTTCAACCATCTGATCGAATTTATTCACTCAAAACTTGTAAGAAAAGTGAAATGATTTGTACAATGGAAAGGTGTGACTAAAGGTCCCTACTGAGGAGGTGAATAGTGCTTTAGCATTCTACCATTCACAGGTCCTCCTGAAAGATTGGTCCCATCGTTGTTGTTGAGAAAGAAAGCATTATTTCCTCTGAATGCGTGAATTATGTAAGGTCCCTTCCATAGACTGTCGAATTTTCCATGCTTCCCCTTATCTTCATTTTGGGCATCCCATCTTAGAACTAGGTCACCTAGCTCAAAGTCATCTTCTTTAGTTCTTTTATCAAAGATCTTTTTTATGCTCTCCTGGACCACTTGAGTTTTGTTGTATACTTCTTCTATGGACTGCTGCAAGTGGATCATCTGGTTTATCCTTCTTTGGTAATCGTTTGGCTCGGTTTGCATCTCTTGCAACAGTTTCATGACCGGAACCCCTAAGGAGGTAGGAAAAACTGCTTCAGTACCATAGACCAATTGATATGGAGACATACCAATTGACCTCTTGGTGGTCAGTCTGTCGGCCCATAGTGAGAAAACCATCTTGTTATGCCATGACTTTTTGTTTTCTTGCAACGTCTTCTTAATAATGTTCACCAAGGTTTTATTGGATGACTCCGCCAGCCCATTTCCCTGAGGGTAATAAGTTGTGGAATATCCGAAACCAATATGATACTGGTTGAAAAAATTTATGAGCTTCTTGGACCGGAAAACATCTTCATTGTCAGTTATAATTTTTCTTGGACACCCAAAACGAGACAAGATATTATTTTCTATAAATTTAATAATGACAGAATCAGTAGCTTGCCTGCTTGGTACAGCTTCATTCCATTTCGTGAAATAGTTCATAGTAGTAAGAATCCACCTGTGCTGGCCCAAAGATGGAGGATGTATTTCTCTGATAAATTCTAATCCCCATTGCTGGAAAGGAGCTTCAACAGATATTGGTTTCAGGGGAAAAGGAAGGAGCTTCCTTTTTCCCTCGAACACCTAACATTTATGACACAAAGTCACCTTCTAATGCACATCAGAAAATAGTGTAGGCCAATAGAACCCAACTCTGAGAATTTTATTAGCTGTGGTCTTCCAGCTCAGGTGACCACCACAGTCTCCTGCATGAAAATCCTGCAATACTTTGTCAGCTTCATCCTTTAATAGACAATTCAACAAAATACCTCCAGGATCCTTCCAATAAAGATTGCCTTCTAGAATGAAAAATTTTAATGCTTTCAATTTCAAAAACCTAGCTTTAGTTTTGGTCAGACCAGGGGGAGCTTGTAAGTTATGCAAAAAAAATGTCAGGTCTGTGTACCATGGAGAGTTCAGAAATACCTCTTTCACGCTTGGGGTCGCCTGCTCTCCCTGTTCATCTACTGCAGCTAAGAAATTAATATCAAGAGCCTGGAAATTGGATTCAACCATTAACTTTGCTAGACCTTGACCTTTAATCAGTTTAGTAGGCTTAATTTCTATGTCATACTCCAGAATAATAGCGATCCATTTTCCTCTTCTACCATCTGGATTGTCCTGGGTTAAAATGTCCTTTACTACTGCGTTCAGAACGTATGCAATGGTGTGGGAATGGAGAATATATACTCTAAAATCCTTTATGGCTTTTACCAGGGCAAAAGCTTGTTTCTCCATTATTTTATAATTCAAAGCAGCATCTCTTAAAGATTTACTGAAAAAGGCTATGGGTTGTTCATACCCTTCGTTGTTTTTCTGTAGTAATACTGTTGCAATGGTATGTTCAAAAGCGAAAGAAAAAACGTAAAAATCTTTGGTGAAGTCAGGATTGATCAAGACTGGAGCCTGTGTGAGTGAATGTTTACACGTGTTCAAAAGACTGCTTAGATTCAGAGTCCCATTTTATTTTTGTGTCCTTTTTTAACATGTTGGTGATGTTCCTAAGAAGGTCAACCAGGTTAGGTATGAATCTTCTCAGAAAGTTTATTTTTCCAATGAAAGATTGTAACTCTTTGATATTCATTGGGTGTTCCAGTTTCTGAATGGATTCTATTCTATTGGGATCTATCTTAATTCCGTCTTTAGAGATTATGTGCCCCAACATTTTACCTTCCTCTAATCCAAAAAGGCTTTTCTTAGGATTTAGAGAAATCCAAAATTTCCTTCATTTCTCAAACACTCGTCTGAGATGTTGCAAGTGCTCTTCATTGGAATAGGAATAAATAGTTACGTCATCCAGATAAATGACAATAAATCTGCCAAGTTCTTCCACAAAAGCGATGTCCATCGCTCTTTGGAAAGTGGCTCCAGCATTCATCAAACCGAAAAGCATTTTCACGTACATGAAGGTACCCCAAGGTGTTGTGAAAGTTGTTTTTTCTTGATCGTATGGGTGAACAAGAACCTGGTTATAGCCTGAGAAACCATCCAGTAAGGAGATTTGACTGGATCCAACTACCTTTTGTAATATGTGGTCCATTTTTGGCAGTGGGTAGTTGTCCTTTAAGGAAACCTTGTTCAGGTTTCGGAAATCAATGCAAAGCCTGATTTCCCCAGTTTTCTTTTAGGTCGGGACCAGATTTGAAACCCATTTGGAAAATCATAAAGGAACTATGATTTTAGCATAATACATCTTTTTGATTTCTTTTTCTATCAAGGGAAGTAACTTGGGATTGATTCTCCTAAGTTTATGTCTGAAAGGTTTTTGATCTTCTTTTATCGGGATCCTATGTTGAATGATGCTTGTGTCATAAGATTTTAAGTCTTCATAACCCCAAGCAAACACGTCCACATATTCCTTGAAAAGTTCAATGTATTTGAGTTTCTGCTCAGGGGATAAAGATTTGGAAAGTTTTACCATCTTGGGTTTCTCTTCTATCCCTATGTTACAGTCTTCAACCTCTTTACCATTGGCTTCAATTTTAGGTTTTTTAGCTACATCATTAAAATCAAATAAGTCTTCTAACGGAACTAAACCCCTAGGTAAAACATTACTCTTTAAATGCAAAACATCAGAATCTATCTCATCTTCACCTGATTCTTCTGAATCTATTTTATTTACACTATTATTTCCAAAAACAGATTTATTTACATTTTCATCATCCTTTTCTAAGTTTATGTTTGTACATTCAAAATAATTTTTTCATTGTAGAAAATCTTCAATTTGGTCATCGTTCCCAAATACCTGCCAGTATCTAATGTTTTCCAGGACAGTCAGTCTGCACTTCACCTCCACCGTGCATGGGCGAGTGGAACAAAAAGGTATCTTTCATGTATTTGTTGACGTAGCTAACCCATCTGCTAAAATGTTCTGTCCCCTGGGCATCACCTGCAAATCAACTTCAGTGAAACATTGAAGGGCATTCAAAACAACGTTTCTATAATCTCTAAGCCTGGGATGTTTTGTTGCATACTCACCTTTAATTTGTTTGATAATTAATTCAGAATCGCCTCTTACCATGATTTGTTTGGAACCAACCTTCTTTATTAGTTTTAGGTCGAGCATCAAAGCTTCGTACTCGACTATGTTGTTAGTGCATTGAAAATTCAGTTTGTAAGAATGGTTTTCCGAATACCTGGATTTGTGATTGTGCAACCAAACTCCTGCTCCAGCTCCTTCTTTGCTTACAACTCCATCGAAGTCCATGCTCCAGAAATCTGTTGGCAATTCTTCACTTATTACATTTTCCTTCCTTTCTGCCCCAGTGATTTCATGGCCTTCTTTTGGATCAACTGTATCTTCTTCCAGTTGAGTGATTTTTTCTCCCATATTGCTATCGTTATACAGGATGAAGGAATCTAGATCGGAGTGTGTGGAGTACAAAGGATAGTTATGGAGATTTTCCTGGCTGTTGACCATATATTTCATCAGTGTCTCTCTGTACAGTCTTCTCTGTTGTCCGAATACTGGGATGGTGGCATATGACATATCCAGCTGCAAAGTTCATTTCAACTTTCCCCCCCAAGACCTGGACAACAACATACCATATTTCAGGGGAATGTCCGCGACTACAACATCCATAACCATGCTTTTTGCTGGAATCTGAACTAGCGTGATACATAAGTCCTTGATCAACCCGATACATCTAACTTTTATGGAGTCAAAAGAGTGTAAATCCTTGTAAGGTCTGGTGACCTCGAGTCCTAGTTTTTCCATCACTACTTTATGCATTAGGTTATGGGAAGCACCCAAATCTAACATAGCATTGTGCAGAATCAGGTCGTGTATATTAAGGCTGATGTAAAAAGAAGCGACAGCACCAGTGTCAGTTTGACCATCAACTTCAGGGTCAAACAGGAGTTCAGGTTGATCATCGGTAAGATTTACTGTGTCTGAATGATTCGTCGATCCAACGGTTAAAGCCTTCATGCCTATATCAGGCTCAATGATTAGCGCTTTGATCACTTATGATCGGTAAGCGTTCTTACTCATCAACTCGGCAAGGGGAATGGGAATTTTCACTTTGGCTAATTCCCCTTCGAGGCTGAAAGGAGTAGGTGCTCTGCTTTGGCTTAGCAATTCTGATCCCTCCACCATATTTTTCTGGGTGGAAGTATTTGGTCGGTTGGTTGATGAAACCTCAGTCTGCGTTGATCTTTGTAAAATGGTAGGGTTTCTTTTTGTTGTAGTTTCATCATTACCTTTCTCGAGGATCTTCTTGGTAGAAGGCTTAGGAGATTTCTTGGTTTCGGTTGTTTTCTTTGTTTCGGTTACCTTTTTGGGGGAATTTTCATCTATCTTTTTACTTCGTAGATTGTACTTCCTGTGTACCTCCATAATGGAATTTTCAAATGCCTGTTATTCAGTCTCTTTGGCTTCCTCACTCAACTCTGTTTGAGAAAGAAGGAAAATTTCTTGCTCTTCTTGAGTAAGGAAAATGGATTCGTTATCATGAATGCCCATGAGGTTTATGTGTGTGTCCTCTAATTCTTCAATTACCTCTTCACCTTCATCAGCATAATTTTCCTGTAGGGGTGATATGATCTATTGATTAGGACCCCTATGTTCTCTTTGATCCCTAGGGTCTCTCTGCCTGATTTGAGGAGGATTTCTTCTGAAGTTATGATTCTGAATTTGTGGAGCAGGTTGGTTTTATCTAGGAGGATTTCTTTTGGCTATAGTAAGTCTATCCATCATCCTTTCCATTGCTCTAGATAAGGAATCCAATTTGGCATCATAAGAAGATGTGGAAGGTTCCTCTTTAATCGTGACTCTCCTTTCCGTCCTCTGATGTGCCCTTTTAGCCAACAGGTTGGCCTCTACACTTATTGTTCTTTTTTGCATGTCCTCCAGGGTGGTGGAGTTTCTTTCCCTTAATTGATACGACATATCAGTGTCGAAACTGTCAGGGAATTTTATCAGTGCCAAACCTTGTGGGGGTTTAATATCGGTTGGAACCACATTGTACAAATTGTTCAAGTGGGTGTAGTAGTCTTGTACTATCTCTCCTTGATTCTCTCTGAAGTTTTCGTATTCTAACAAGATCTGGAGAGGATTTTTCTTTACCTTCCATCTGTCCAGAAAACTTCTTTGAAATGCTGTAAGGTCGACCACTTAAGCAGCACGTAAGTCTTTGTACCATTTCTTAACGTCCCCAGTCAAACTCTCTGCAAAAAGTCTCATTTGAACGTCAGCTTCATCCACTTCTTACAAGTCAAAATAGTCATTCATTTTATCAACGTGTTGTTGTGCGTTCAAGGGCCTTGTACCATCAAATTGTGGGAGTCTTGTTTGATAATCCTGGGGCATATCATGTAGAGGTGAGGCCAACACCAAGGGAGCATATCTGGCTGCTATGATAGGTGGAGGAGGTGAGACAACGACCTGGATGATAGGTGGGGCGGTGGCAGAAAATGAGGAGGATGAGGGACTAGCTGGCACAGAGTGAGCGGTTTGAGGTTTTGTAGTGAGAGATAGTATTTCAGGGGTTCGAGGTTGCAGGATGGTTGGATCTAAAATGATTTTGAGTCAGAAATCTATCATATTTCATTCTAAACAATCTTTTTTCAAAACTGGTGTCAAAGTCGAGATCTTGAAGGGCAACAAGTTCCTCTGGAAGAGAAGGGGACCTGTGAAGGGGACTCTAACTCCCTGAACCTTTTGCAATGGTCTTCTTTCTAAGTAACTATTCTAGATTATCAGTTGCTATCACAGGTTCCGGATCTGGGTGGGATCGAGTATAAGCTCTTTTAGGAGCCAGATTTTTAATTTTTATATATTTTTATTTTTATAAATCCGAAATTACTATGTACAAGCATTTAACAACCTCTGAACATTATTTCTTTTTTAGATTTATAATTTGTTTAGAAACAAAGTTTTCTTCTAGGGAAAAAGAAACCATGGGGTTGAATGTTTGTTCAGTTCCCCAATATGGTCGCCACTATGTTAACGCTCTATAAATTCCCAGAGGTTGTCAGAGTAGAATAAATTTACAAGAGGTAACTTTATCCAACCACTTCGAAACTGGAATCTAGCCCTACCAGCTTCAGAGAGGGATCTCTCTGTATGATTTAGCTATGTTTTAACTTTGAGATATTAGGCTAGTTAAACAAAATAAGATTGAATGATTTGTTGTTGTTTTTGTTAAATTGGCTGAAAAGGGTTTTACGCCACCATTGGGCTATGGGGTCTGTATTATAAGGATAGAGGTATAAATAGAAATTAAAAGATTATTTTCACAGGGAAAGATAATGCATTCATTGGATTCTTTAGAAGTAAAGTGATGGATAGCAGAAAAGATGAGAATATCTATTAAAGTAAAGAAGCATTTAAGAATTTCTTCACTGTAATATCAGAAAGATAAACATTAAGATATTTCAAAGTCGAAAATAGGGTATACAAAGATAAATATTGCAACATGCGTTACTTTTAAAAGATTAGATTAGAAAACAATATGGCAACTGAGCGAGAGAAACATTTAACACAGAAAAGTAAACATCACCAATGAATAACACACAAGAATCCTGTGAAACATCCCTTTGTATTACTGGAAGATCTCCTGAAAAACAATTACTATCTTTATGGCTTACAGGGTGTAAAGATCAACTCTCGGTACTTCAAAGTTTGAAGTATTTATAATAAAAAATTACATACGATCTTGTCATTAAAGATCAGGACGTGGAATTTATAAATTTAGCTAGCTAACTCAACAAGATACAAAAATTCAGGAATTGTTTGATGATGTGTTGAAATCTTCATGCTGATTTCTAGGGTAAACCGTTGGTGAGTCCTCTGCACGACTTCGCCTGATTGGATTGTTGACTGGGCTTGGACACCTCAGCTCTTACTCGATCAAATTGTATAGCTCTTCCCATCGAAGGTGACTGGGAATGATGACTTTGAGTAGTCTTCGGTATATTTCATCCATCTTTGTATACTTGGCAAAAGTTGGCTTGACGATGAAAATATGTTGGATCTCGTGTTGTATGTTGATGTCTGACTGCAAGGCTTCTAAGAACGCCTTGTCCGTTATAATTCCCTGTATTCCCAAGAATTTCGAGCTATCTTTGGCCACTTTGGCTAGCTTATTTTTATAATCAGAAAGTGTCATTAACTTGTCATTTATGACCATTAAGCCAGGGAGGCCTTTCTTCTGTAGAGCTTCAATTTTTCTGAAAAAATTGTGCACTCCTTTGTCCATAATCTGGACCTTTTCCTCCGTTGTAGCATTAGTCCTCTTTTGGTCAGAACCCTCTTGACCTCGAGGATGGTTTCCGTTCTATATTTAATCTTCAAATCCTCTAACTCTTCTCTGGTTTTTGAATTTAGGAATTTAATGTTCTCAGTGGCTTCTATGGGCATCTCTCCCAATTCTCCTCTTATTTTCTCAATCGCCTGCTTGCTTCTTTGCACCAGTTCGTTCTGCTCAAACATGATTTGTACCATAGGATATATTTCATTTATGGATTTGGAGATATCCATCCAGACACTTTCCTTGGCATCAGCGAGTGTTTTGTCTGCCACTGTTTTCTTTTGAAGCTGTTGCAATTCCTGTTTGAGCTTGTTTGATGTTTGTTTCTCCATGGAGTAATTGGTTTGGTAAGAAGAATTGAGTTCCTGAAGGTTCTCAATCTCCTTTTTAAGTCTGCCAATATTTGTCTCTTGCAAGTTCATCTCCTCCATGGATTTTTCCAGTTCTACTGTCTTCTCCATTTGTTAGTGGAGTTGCTGAGGGGATCCCTGTTGTAGATGTTGTGCTTACTCCTGTGAGTGGAATTGCGCTCAATGGAATGACTTCCATAGGATTTGATTGCTCCTTCTCTTTCACTAACCTTTCCAGTTCTGCTTCCATCTCTTTCAACTGTGCATTCTGCTCCATGATCAACTTGATCATCTCATCCTTTTCCCCTTCTGTCTCAGCTATCTCCTTTGCCTGTGCATCTTTCGTTGGTGGTAGTTTCAATTGTTTCCTCAAAGATGCTATATCAACATTTTTCTTTTTTAACATCTCCTCGAATTCTTTCACATTCGAGGGGTCATACCCGATCTTGAGGACCAATTCTTCCAACGTCTTAATTCTATTATCTTTTGCAAAGGATGATATATTTTCTAATTTCAGTTGTGTCTGAACATTGCTCAGAGATACTTGTAATTTAGCAGCCACAGTAGAAGCATTTTCCAACATGGAGAAAACCATTTCTCCAGTTTTCCTATGCAGATCCATCTGATCAACGAGATGTACATCTCTAGTATGAAACTCGAATGTTGCTCTTTTGTAATCAGTGATGGCTTTTGGGTCCAGCACCTGTGCCTGCAGAAAATCCATGTGCATTCTACCCTTCTCTGTATCGAATGCAGACAACAGTCTGTGCTGTGTCGTTGATGTCTGTTTCCAAAACTGAGCATAAGTATTGTTGGTCAGCGCCTTATTTTTCTTTTTGATCAGGTTATACTTCTCAAAAACACTCAACTTTGGTCCTAATTTACTTGGTTGGTCAACTAGTGGAGTATCTGTAGGCTTCTTGGATGAAACTGTAGACATGATCTATTTGTTTCTTGTGTTGAGAAGTGACCGATCATCTTTCATAGTTGTAGTGGATTGGATTTCTTTTTCAGCAGCCGTGTCAGATGTATGACTGGCTTTTGGCCTTTTGGTGTGTAATTGGAAATCTTCATCCGAGACTTCAGTGACAGAAGGTGAAGTATCCTTCCTAGATCTTTTCTCTTTGGGAACCTATGGTGTAGTTGTCTGTGAGATGGTGACTGAAGGGTCCTCCTGTTCTATCTCTACCAGAGTGTTCGACTCCCATTCTGTTTGATTTGTGAACTTCTCTATCTCAGGCTTGGGTGTATGAACATATGGAACATTTTTATTTTTAATCCTCATCTCAAAAATTATCCCGCACGGATCATGGTGCCATATGAAACTAACATGAAACTTCATTTCTTTCAACAGTTTGTTTGCTTCCTCTCCGGTGCCTCGACTATTGCAGATGAAAGACCCTATTTTCCCTTTAATTCTAAGTTGTTGTTTCTTTTTCAGAGACACAAAATGTATGTCATCAGAGTTAATCATTTGCCTTATGTACTCCAGGGAAAATATCCTCACGGGAATATACTTGGGCAGTTTGTATGGAGCTAAATCGCATCCATATACTCTGATCTCGGTGTGGTTTTGGTAAAGATACCAGTCTCCAGTTTTTTCAAGGTCTGAGAGGCGTAAAATCCTTTAAATCTCCTCATTTATTCTTGATTCAGGTCTGCCACTGATCATGCTCACCACTGGATGGTATAACTACTCGATAAACTGTTTGAAACTAAACTCTGTTGAATTTTGTTTGAGTAGTGAAGTCCAAGCTGTTACCGCCTACAGTCTCCTGTCCTTGTCCATTTTCTGCATTGAAAAGGAGAACCTATCCTCTTGAAAGAAAGTGAACATGTAGGCCAGTATTGAGGAATACCAGAACATGGCTTCTGAGGCGAAATTTGAGAACTGCTCATGAATACTATCCACCAGGAAAGTGTTGTAGTCGAACTGAGTGGTGGGTCTTTCTTCTGTGGAGAAGATGGACAGAAAACCCAATATGGGTTCATCCGCCCATTTGTCAGAAAAATAACCAAGCAGAGCACAGAGCGATGAAATGAATTGGTTTCCCTTCTCTGAGAATATGGAGGAAGGGTACCAGGGATTTGTCTTGGGGAGCTGAGCAACCTGAGGGAGGAAAAAGATCGAAAATCTGGGCTCTCTGAGGGAATGATAGTGCCTGGTACAGCTCTGTGATGAGTTTGAGATTGAAAGGGGAGGCAGATTCAGTTCTGGGTATCTGCATCATCTGATCAATGGCCTCAGGTGTGAAGAATAAAAGAGTTTCTCCTGATGAAGATACTATGGCTCTCTGGTCGGGGATGTAATGAGCCTGGCATTTGAGGGCAAATTCAAGAAAATGGTGAACCTAGGGGAAAAGATACAAAGGAAGTTTGGATCCCCAGAGCCCACCTTCATCGCTCTGATCTAAGAAAATATCTTAGAGCCATGATTGCAAATCCGCGAAGTCAAATTCGCACCTAGTGTCTGTGATTAAATGATCTTTGTCAGCCAAATGGATCATGTCGAGGTCGATAGGAGGCAGGAAGAAAGGATTTCCCTTGGCTTCTGCTTTCTTGGATTTTGGGGCCATCACGATGAAAATACCTACAAGTCAAACAAAACGTTAGTGGGGATGACTATCATTTTGGATGGCTGACTGAAACGGAGAGGAGACAGCAAAAAATTCTCTAGTGTGATGGACAAAGTAAGTAGTGGGAGAATGAAGGAAAAAAGGGTAGTTTTGAGCAAACGGATACTCATTGAGCACGGGAGACAGATCAACAGGCTAATGGATAAGTTAGCCTGTAATAAATGGCCAATGGGTATTTTAGAGCATGAGATGGCAGGTAACAACGAATGACAAGTACGAGAGGGTGACGTGGAGGGTGTTGATTGGGAATTGACCATGATGAAGGGACTTGTAACGTGTGAATAGGGGGAATGGACTGACAAAGTTATGAGATGTGATATTTAGGAGAAAAAGTGGAAAATGATGTCATGGGGCGACGGGGGGTATGTTAGAAAAAGGTAAGTGGTAAGTGGTGGGATTCTGGAGCAATGGATTCTTTCCACGTAGAGAAGAGGGCCCAAAAGAAAACTACTCCATTCAGGACCCCCCCCCCACATTGTTAAAAGAAGATCGGTCGAGGGGGTCCAAAAAATACCATCAGTTGTCCATCGGTGTGCCTGCCGTTGGACCGTAGATCTGAGCACAATGTTTAACCAACATTCTAGACCCCCCCCCAACCATTAAAAGCAGAACGGTCGAGGGGGTCCAGAATTCAATCTTAACCATGGATCTAGGCGTCGACGCCTTAGCCGTTCAGATGCGCGCCTTTGTTATACATGATTCTGGACCCCCCCCCCTTACCGTTAAAGGTAGAACAGTCAGGGGGGTCTGGAAAAACTTATCAACCATAGATCTGAGCACTAGCACCTCAGCCGTTTATCTGTGCGTTGTCTTTAATCTGTGAGCGCAAATTCATATTTTCTCTGAAAACTTAGGATAAACGCTTTAAGTGGGTTTGTCCAAGCTTTTCCTATTTTTATCACCATGGGGTTAGAAATTCAATTTTCAAACATCAAAGATAGGGTTCAACATCGATCATCATGTCTGTTTTATTGAGATAAAGAAAACTACCCTATGCTATAAACCTAATTACCTATGACATTTATCCCAGATTAAACTATTGGACTAAGAAATTACTCTATCCTGGGGTTATTTGACCAAGATTAGGCAATTTGGTCAAATTTATTCACTAGCTAACCTAATTTGCTTGGCTAAGATTAAACAGTTTAGCCAAGCTTATTCACTACTCCTATCAACATCGATTTAAAAGGACTTGGCCATGCTTAAACTGTATGGACCAAGTCATTGTTATTGCATGGGGCTCTATTTAAATTTCTTTTATGCCCTCTTTTATTCTTTTTCTTTCTTTTCTTTCTTTTTCCTTTTTCTTTCTTTTTCTTTTTCTTTCTTTTCTTTTTATTTTTCTCAATTTATTTACAGAATGGAAAATCATTTGACAAACAAAACACTAAAGTGATAACATTTCAGTCACCAGTTGATCCTATAAATTATAGGGTTATAACATAACTGATAATAACCACACATTTTTTACTTGCATTACATGACATCCCCGTACTTGGCATGACACTAAGAAAACATTGATTACAATAGTAGTGTATTATTTTGTATAAAATGTTTTCTTTACCTTTTAAAATAAACAATGATGTATAGGTTGGGTAGTGTTTACAAAGAAAGTGACTTGTAAGCATTGTAATCATGAGCATAATCAAAACTAGATAATCCATGCTATTAAAATCACCCAAAAGCATTGTAATTATAATAACCACCACTTGGGCATACAATAAGGTAAAAAAACAGACCAGTTGGCACAAAACCTTATACAACGATAAAGTCTAGTGTTATGACAACCAAATTACAAAATTCCATATTCATAAATTGCATACAATACCGCATTTATCATATATATGTAATTGAGAATATATTCATCTACAAAACAATCACTTGACACTATATTCATATATTAAACATTTGCTTCCAAGAGAGGCCAGAATGAGAATAGTTTCAAAATTAAAATATATCAACTGCAAACAAACATGCTATTGGAAGTTGGAAGAGAAATACTTATGTTCCTGAGAATCCTATTATTCCACTCGTTAGCAGAGCACCAAAAGTGTGTGGATGCTTAGTAGTAAAAGCTGCCAACATCGTCATTGTGTGAATTAGAGGGTACAAACTTGAGGTTTATTTATCAGTCACAATAACTTGAATGGTACAAGCTTTCTACCAATTGATTTGGATAAATAAAATTGAAGCAGATGTGTCACATGTACCTTTTTACTAAACTATTATATTAATTAGAATCCAACAAGATCCTTGAGAACCCCCATCATGACAATCATGATTTCCTCTACTTGCTTGCAACTTAACTTCTAGTATCTGCTAACACTTAGATGCCAAGCATCCTTCCTAAAACACACAGACTCTTCCTGCTTTTGGAATTCAAACCCCTTATGAGGTGTTTGTGCTTAGAAATTTTATCCCCCACTCCTTTTACACATAAAAATGAAAGTTTATCCCTCGCTCCTTTTACATGAAAAAATTCAAATATATTTCATGTAAAACTCCATATCATCTACAAGAATTCAACCAAACCCTACGAAAGAAAATATGGCTATACTATTTCACAGTAACAAATCCTCGATTTCCTATGACTCGGACCTATTAAATGAGCTTCCACTGGAGAGTGTCTACGTGTAGAGAACCTCCATGGTGAATACCACATTCACTTAAGAAGGGTTCACATGTGCATACATAGGTTGGATTGTGGCTCTCTCCTATCTGAAAGGTAACACTATACTGAGGTTGGATCTTTCTATATCCTATCGAACATATAACACTAATATACGTTGGACTAAACACAAAACTATTATTTCACATCAATATAACAAATAAGAAGGTACATGATCTAGGTTTTCTAACCAGAATGGAATGAAAGGATAATGTTGTAAGAAAAACGATCAGATTAGGTGATATTTGTGAAGGAAAATGAATAGATCAGGATGAATGTGATAACCTTTGAGAAGAGCATTTGTGCAAAGTGAGAACATATTACTTGTCCACATATGGCTAAAGGGTAGAAGGAAGAGTGTTGGCTAGTGTTACAAAAACAGGACCGCGGAGCAATGAAATAAAACAAATGCAGTAACAAAACACAGAAGACACACAATACAAGAGAGACATAGATTTACGTGGTTCACCCAGTGTGGGCTACGTCCACCAGAAAAATTTCCAGGTCCTTCCTTTATTATTATCCAGCAAATGAAGGGATACAACCTACAGCAAAACTCACTGTAACTTCCTCTTCTTTCTCTCACAGTCTCCTCTCTTAGAATACAATATTCACACACATCCATAGCCGCAATACATTTCCCTCATAAATGAGGGTTCCCTTCTAGGGCAAAAAACCCTAACATAATCTCTATCGTTAGATCTGCGACCTTATAATGAACGGTCCAGATTTACAATGAAATTACAATATACTTTTACAAGGCAATTTTTGCTTCGAGGGCTTCGCCCCCAAACCCCCNGCACTCCCCCGCGTGGAAGAGTGTACATACTTATGGGGTGTAAATACTTCATGGGGTATAAACACCGCTGAAAGCGAGGACCTCTAAATCAGGAAGATAATCAGGCTCCACAACCAACAATCTCCCACTTGGAGACTGATCTCAACAACTCCACCGTTGTTGTATATGCTAGACTCTAAACCTTCTTGTAACTGGAAAATTTCTCATCTTCATCTTCATTCTTGAAGACCAACTAAAACTGAGCAAGAACTCAGTTTCTCCCTGCTTACTCCCTTTGTTAACATGTCTGCAGGATTCTGGCTAGTGTGTATCTTTTCCAGCTTCAATTGTCCATCTTCCAAGGCAGATCATATGAAGTGGTACCTCAACTGTATATGCTTAGTCTTCGAATGGAAGGATGAGTTATTTGCAAGGTGAATGGCACTCTGACTGTCACAGTACAACTTGTTGTTCTCCTACTTCTTTCCCAATTCCTCCATAAACCTTTGTAACC
>ML803993.1:247172-273238 GCA_009831015.1 Picea engelmannii | reverse complement strand
CCCTCATAAAAGAGGGTTGCCTTCTAGGGCAAAAAACCCTAACATAATCTCTACCGTTAGATCTGTGACCTTATAATGAACGGTCCAGATTTACAATGAAATTACAATATACTTTTACAAGGCAATTTTTGCTTCGGGGGCTTTGCCCTCGAACCCCCGTTGGGGGCCCGCTTGCCCCCAGACCTCCCAGCCGGGGGGATAGCCCCCCTGGACCTCGCAGAGGAGGTACCCCCCCTTTGCACTCCCGCGCGTGGAAGAGTGTACATACTTCTGGGGTGTAAATACTTCATGGGGTATAAACACGGCTGAAAGTGAGGACCTCTGAATCAGGAAGATAATCAGGCTCCACAACCAACAGCTGGGGAACCTATGAACCTCACGATTTTCCAAGGAAGAAAGACAACACTCTGTGTTGTCTCTCACTTTACACAAGTTGGTTCATACCATGAATTTTCCAATGGCACAAATTGTCTCTCACATTATAGTTACTACTTGTACTTATTACTTCATTGTTATGATCATTTTCTAAGCCATGAATCGACTCAATCAAGGCATTATAGCTAAGTATGGATCCACCTTCTATCCAATTTTTTCTCTTGCTATTATCAATTATCATGTTGCTTGGATCTTATTTAGATTAATCTTTTGGTCTTTGTTGAGTTTTATATTGTTTGTAACTCTAGTGCATTGTCTAAAATTAGTTTTCCCATTTCAATTTCATTACCTTGTTGTATACTATTTAATTTCCTCATGGTGATTCTATTGTAATTATCTTCAGCTACTTGAGAGATGGTTCTATTATTTTTTTCAAAGCCTAGTTCATTCCATCCATCTTCATGGGATAAGACTACATCATGATTTATACCCAGTTGATCATACTTATTACATTGTTTTTTTTTTAAACCTAGTTTACTCTATTTTTATATCTTTTAGGGATGAGCATGCATCACATGTTTCCTAAGGCACTTGATTGATTTCATTAGATAATTTTGTATGTATATTGAGATATTTTTGTTTGGTGTTGTCTAGCATAAATCTAGTTCTACAAATCTCGTTTTGGATTAACGACATGCTAGCCTTATGAAATATGTGTTCATTTCTATTGTTACATAGCCTATGTTCAATTTTAATCAAAAACTAGATACAAAGATTGATTGAACATGTGAAACTGGGGATATAGTTTCAACTACTCAATTCCCTTGTAAGAAACCAATATCACATACACGGACAACAAGAAAGGCCACAACGAATGTGTGTGGTCAGTATGGATGACAACAACGTCTTAGAACATGGATGGATTGTTATTTATGAAATTAGGATAACATAAACAAGCTCAACAACCTTACTGTTACATCTATTGACATCGTGGACACCATTAAATGAATGGTCTAAGATATTTTTATGTTGGGCTGAAGGAGGACCTTATAAATAATAAAACAAGTTTAAAACCACTTTTGAATAGGAATTTGGGAGTACTCTAACATTTCAAGCAATAACAAGTCACATGAAAATGACCTATGAAGAGTTTGTAATTCTAATTCCAATATATATGTACTTTTCTCAAACACCTCTACATTTTATTTTTTATTTTTGTTGAAAATTTAGTTTATATTTCAGTATAAATTGATATATGTACATTAAGATCAACAAATCCAGGAGCCAAAGAAGTTGGGGTTCTAGTGCATACATTGAAGAAATTATGGCCCCTATACTATTAACGTTTGGAAATATATATACGTAAACCTAAAGACAGTGTATATATAATTCTCCATTCCCAAAGTTGTATGAGAGAAAATGAACCTTGTAAATGGTTTTACTGGCTGGTTTGCTAAACGTATTTTGCACAAGTTTTCCATTGATATTTCAGGATTGGTTTTAGAAAACAGATGCCTACTACATAATTAGTTATTAATCTAAGAAACAACCCTATTTTTATTAGGCAATCATAGCAGTATATATAAGCCTAATCAAATTCCTATGAAGACTATGGAAATTCCCATAAATAACTAGAAAATACATTACCAACAAATTTTTGTAGATCAACCCTCTTAATTCTTCATATATTATCTTCAAAATCTACTTGGAAATGACTATTTCATATCTGTTAACCTTATATCTAAGAGAGTGAGCCTCCAATCTATACTATTATACCAGATCTGAATGCAAAAAAATTTAGACAAAATAATTGGTATACCTCCCAGAAAAGGACAAGAACCAATGGATCAACCTCCTAACCACCACTAAGAGTAGTTCTACCAACAAACAAAAATGAAGATTGACACATCAGTACATATCACACTATTGGATATACTTGTTATTCCAAATAAAATCTACATGGAGGCACCAGATCTAGATCTAGATCTTCCTGGATTATAGCATGGATTCTCCCACATAGACCTTCAATTTTATTGTAGATTTATATTTTTAAACCTACAATTTTCATATCTACAATTATTTTCCATTACTGTCATATCTATAACCAATTTATTATTAGATATACAACCAACATGTCCTATTTAGGTAGGTGGTCCATAGGTCTTAAACGTTGAAACCTACGCTATGATACCATGTGTAATGTTCTAAAATTATAACAAAGATAAATCCATAAATTACCCAATTAAATAAAATTCATTTGTAATTTAGGAAACCCTAATGAAATTTAATCAACTCACAGAAGAGGTGAAGAACTTACCTATGTTGAAGAACCCAACTTACTTGCAAGCCAACGACTACATAAACATAGATATACCTTGATCCTTGACCTAAAAAACTACAACACAAAGTGGGGGACAACTCTCCATTCAACCGTAGAAATTGCTACTATAATCTTTAGTAGAAGGTCACCCTCGAGCCCTCAATCAACTACCCATCCAACAATTCTTTAGCCTTGTTATCATTCAAGGAGAGATGTCATTTTCTCATCATTTTCCTTCTTTATACAGAGTCCACCCATGGTAAAGAACCCAATCCCTAGGGTCCATTATTTAATTATTTATTATATTTTAGGGTTTCTCCATTAATTACATTTACTTATTTTACCATTTTATTTAATTACTCAAATATCCATAATAAATACTTATTATGACCCCATTTAGGATAATTATTATATACTTTTTATTATTATTATTTATTCCAATAAGTATTTATTATCATCGTTTTATGAGAATTATTATATTCATGATATTATTATTATTAATTATATTTAATAATAATAATTTGGGGCATGACATAAAGGAAGTTAAGTGTCTAGGAAGAGGGGGTAATTCAATGGGGCTTAATCAAAGGAATATTATAATATTATTCTTAAATTCAAAATTCATGTGGCATGAATTTATCCTAAGTTCCTAAGGGTTGAGAATGAATCACCAAGTCGAGTCAAAGGTATTTCATAAGGTGACAAGTGTCAAGTTAAGAGCATGCAAATATATTGTTGGGAATTAGTGTCATTCCATCATTCAATTCATCATTCCATCCTTTGTAACTTTATTGAGAGAACTATGAAGATGAATGTCACCGAGTAAATCCTTGGTGGTTTGGGTTGAAGAAATAGGTTGTTAGGCCTGTGGAGCATTCTCTCTTGGTGAGGGTATTGTTGGGAATAGGTTTTGTGTGATGGGTTGGTGGTTGTTGAACACCTTCAGAAAACTTGTGTTCCAGGTGCCATAGAGCTCTAAGACTTCCTAGATGGACTATTGTTGAATCCCTGGAAGGGAAATGGGACAATCGAAGAATTGTTGAGTAGAGAATAGGTACACTTCCTAGGGTGGGACGGGTTGTGGGGAATGAGAGGTTGTGAGTTGGGAACTGTTGTTGGAGTTGGCACCTGGTATTTTATTTTGTTGAGATTTTTGTTAGACCTTAGTTTGGTTTAGGTAGCCTTTTCCCTGGTGGAGTTATAGCCTCAGCGTGGGGGTGACCTATTGTTGAGAGTTTAAAAATAGCAAAGTCTATGGCTAGGAGGAATATTTGAGATCTACATCCAGTTGATTATTTAATTAAAATATAAGTGCATTTTATGTGTTTCTAATGTTTAATGTGTGCTTAATTATATCATGTTGTAATTGTATATATTTATGCATGGATTATATGTACTATAATTGCATAATTGTGTTTATATGCAAGGAATTTAGTTATTAATGGTATCAAAGGAAAAAAAAATCATATGTGGTGTGGATCAACCTAGATGGTTGGGGACACTACATTGTGGTATGAGATCCAGATTCAACGCTGAGCCTACATGGGCCATTTGTTAGCATGCAGAAGTTGAAATTGTAGTAAAAAAGTTCATAGAATGTCTACAAAGTGTTTGAGAGTATTTCCTTAGTAGTAGTTTGGGAACTATCTTGAGTAATATGAGGGAATTGAGCATAGGGGTTAAAATCCCCAAATTTAATCTCTACTTGAGCATTTTTAGGCCTGGAATTGGCCGAATTTATGAATTGTTGGGTGGCCATGGTGAAATTGGGTAAAAATATCCAATTTCTGAGTGAATTCGGGAGGAATTCATGCCTAGAAATGTCAAAGGGTCAAGATTGATGGGAATTGGTTGAGCACAGGATTGAATTTGGTTCAAGGAATCTAAATTACATAGTTCTATGGTAGCCTGTATGAAAATTTGAAAATTATGCAATTCTGGAAAATTTTGAAATTTGGGAAATTTTGGGTATTTTTCCGTACATGACGTCTGTAGTGACATGGAGGAAATGTGGCAGTGATGTGGACTGCCATGGTGGTAGTTCCATGATGGTGTATTAGTGGTAAGCCACCATGGTGGGGAGAGAGACCGTTTTATTGACTGAAACCATTGGTGGTATCGCATGCCAGAGGAGTGGTTTTGGAAACATATCTTGACAATATGAAACCAATTAAAAGATGCCACATATAATTGAGAAATACGTGGTATCGCATTGTGAGGTGACGTTAACCTCTTGACAACTTTACCATGTCAAATGAACCATAGTCGTCGATATTTCAATCATCTTTTTCATTAGATCTAGGAGCTAGCAAGTCCATTGTGTCGGGGTGGTAGGCCATGATGGAAAGGTCAGAAATGCATGGTGGCGGTCCACGGATGACATGGGTGTCGCATAGGTGAGGTGGTATTGAGAAATACCATAAGTGGTATTGCATGGAAGCAAGGCAGTTTTCCATAAGGCTTATAGCGAGGCAATTCCAATGAGAGGATGCTACGTAGCATAGGAGAAACCAATATTTCATCACAGGTGGATATTAACCCTTGCACAAGTTAATGATGTGAAATCGTCTAGAGCCATTGATCATGCCCTGATCCCAATCATTAGATTTGGCGTGGGGACAAGTTCAAACATTGAAGGAAATAGGGGCATGGGATGGGACACTCCCATCCATACAGCCTATGTAGAGGTGCCAAGTGGATGTTTTGTAGGGAATATGGGACCTTCTAGTGGAATGTCCATTGTAGTGGCTCCATGTGTCAATTAGTATCGGTGGGTCCACAGTAAGTTTAATTAAAATTGATTTGTTATGTATAAAGTGAGATAAATGTAAATATTGTGAAAGAGGAAGGTGGGGGGCTAACAAGGTAAGGCCACGGTGGCCAAAGAAATGACATGGTGTCACCTCAGGGTGTTAGGTGCACCCAGAATGCCACATCAACTTCTATGTCGAAAGAAATTAGTGAAATTTGTTAGAATTTAATAGTGTTTTGTAGGTAATAATCTTGCACAACACCCCCTGGATGGGGTGTCACTGAGCACATCACTCCCTCCGACAGGTGGGAGGACACCTGGCCTCAATCCACTCAGCGTCTTGCAACCGCACACCACACTCTCGACCTCCAATGCCATCATTTAACACCATGCATTCAATTTTTAGAGTTGCATACCCCCATTATCACCCTCACAGATCTCCAGTTATGGTGATGGTGCTATAGGACGAAGAAGAAGTTAATGTGATGGGTTGGCCTCCCAACCAGTCCCATTGCAAGATCTGGCTCCATGGGTTTTATTCTGCGCCTGTGGTTTCTTTTTCTCATTCTCACACCTAGGCCCTTGCTCCTCGTAGCCTCAACTCCGGTTTTCTCCATCTCTGGTTCATGTCCATCCCTCCTCTCCTATTTTTCTTCCTGATGCCAAGGAAAAGAGGAAAATCTAAGCGAGGGGTGGAATGGTATAACTCGCGGGGGAGAGGCTCGCGAGGGAGAGGCTCATGAGGGAGAGGATGGAAAGCTACTCAGAACTTTCCTCAGACTCCAGACCATGCCTCCACTCCGGATCTCCCTCCCTTTTCCTCCCCATGGGCATGCAGAGTGGAATGGTTTGACAGCATGGGAGATTCCCTCAGCTTCGCACCTAAGCTTAGCCCAAAACCGTCACCCATACACCATCCTCCCTCCCACCTACCCTCTCCATCCGTTCTCCCTAGCCCGACCACCCCCCTCACTTATTCCTCCTCCCCTCTCCCTTCTTCTACCTCCCAACACTCTTCTTTTGATGCTCCACCACCTCTTTCACCTCCTCTTTCACCCCCTCCCTCTTGTGCTCGATGCGACGGGTTTATGAAGCTGTAGAATTCTCTGGACATCACCCAGAACTCAGTCTTCGAATTCAAGCGTGACATGGTAGAGCTACTGAACATATATGATTGTCGGGAGTGTCGCGAGGAGTGCTTGGATATTGTCCTATGCGCTCTATTGCACACCACTTCGGACATAGGGACTCCAGCCAAGAACATTGTGAATGATCCTTAAAAGGAATGGAAGCTAGGCCCAAGATCTGGATGAAATCGATGTTCACAGGTTTTCTTGGATTTTTTATGTCTTTAGATGGTTTATTTCTCTGGGTTCTAGCCCTACAAGGCACCTTAGTTTCTAGGCTTAGCACACAAATTTGTCACAGGACATTTTTCTCTCCTTTTACTACAATTGTCAACTATTTGGACATCTGTGAATTGTATGGACATGTGGAAGAATTGGTTTCTCATATGGGCGATGCTACCACTGTCCCATTGTTTACCTTGACAGCTATAATGTTTTGACTCTAGAAGGTTTTAATATATATCTCTAACTTACAAAAAAAAAAACTTGCACAACATTTTTTAGGCCCTAAACAATGTTTTTAGGAGAACTAAATTTTGAAACTGTTAGTTTCATAGGCACCACATAAATTATCTACAACTTAAATAAAATAGATTGAGGATATATTTCCGATGAGATATTTTGTTCACAAAATAGAGCTCGTATGAGAAAGTTACAGTGGAAACAATGTAAGGTAAAATTTCAGTACTAGTTGACTTCCAGAGGGCATAAGTCCCTACTTAGAAGTCACTTTGAGGCATAGAAGTAGTCTATGGAAATATCATGAACCATAGAATAAATCTATGAAGTCAGATTTTGAATCTAGGTACCTGAAAGTGTATAGGATGAGACATAATATTCTTGTAGCATTCAGTGTTAAAAGGGGAAAACAATCAAAACTTCAACAAGTTGTAATTAGTATCCTAGATGTTGTATGAAGGTGAAACTTGGTCATATTGCTCAAAATTGCATGAGGAAACCCAATCAAGATTCTGTCAAAATTCCAAAAGACTAGGTGTTTGGAATTAAGTTCACCATATGAAAGGTGTACCAAGGGGGGAAATGGGTAATATTCATATGCTTATAACTTGTGGCTTAGAACTTAGAATTGGAAAATAAAATAGTCATTGGAAAGGTATTGGATGGAAGAATCCATACATGCAATAAAACATTTGAATTGAGTAGTGAAATCCACAAGAAATCAGAAAAAATAATTCCGATGCACTTAAAGGTCATAGTTGTGCATAATTTTATAGATTTGTTGAATTGTTTTGTCTAACAAATCTTATTGCATGCACATTTTGCATACTTAAGGGTATTGATAGATGTGATAGACTCAGATCACTAAACCAAAAAAAATATCTCTTGGTATTGCACTGATATTGATTTTAAATGTACCCATTCCCCGAGTACTTCCAAAATTCACTTCATAGACTTATTTTGAATTCTTATACCGATTAATTAATAAATAAGAATGAAAGAAGCACATGAAATCATCAAGAAAAATGCATATGCACAAAATAATTCTTAACATTCCATGCACAACAATAACTAACCAGCAAGCATAGAATAAACATGTCAAAAAGGTAATATTTAATACACAATATAAATAAATATACAAGTAGAGAAACTCATGCCAGAGAACTTTTGTTTAAAATGTAATTACACTAATTGGTTGTAGACGTTGGATGTTCCACCCAACCTTAGGCTCTGTTGCACATAAAATCTTTGCAACAGGACACCCCCGAGCCAAGTCTATGAATCCATAAGGACGGGTCTCAAAACGACACTCAGTTTCCCGAACCAGTCAGCAATCAAGCTCTCATGGGTTTCTCAACAACACAACAAAACATAGTTTACCAACTCTCTTCCCCTTCAACCTGCACCACCCAAAATAAATGAACCCGCTTCACGACCATGGATTCCCTCAGATTGTCCACCTCTTTCCAAGGCTTTGATTCTACAGGTTAAGAAATATTAGTGCTGGAATTCTCAGGATTCATAGCTATGAACAAGGTTTATGATCAACATGTCAATGCATCTCAGGCATATAGGAATAAATTCATTGTTTGTATACACCAATAATTCCTACAACCATCCAATCATGGCTTACTACCTTCAGTAATTCATTTTACATTCCTCATGCCAAACCAAGAATGAGAAAGAAGAGTGAATGAGAGAGGAACAACTCTAAAAATGATTTGAGTAATAATGAACAACCAACCCCAAGACAATCAAGAACAAGGTTTTAGTAATCAATGCATAATGTGGACTTCCCCCAAGAATCTCACGTAACCCCCTCTTTCTCTCTAAAATTCAAAGGTGGGTAAATAAAAATAATTAAAAATATACAGGCTTATCCCTCAACTCCCCCCCTCTCTCATGGAATCATAGCCCCCCATAACTCTTGTCCTTGTCTATCTCATAGCCAGTGATGTATTTTATTATTAACAATGTTCAAAGTATTACATTTCCTAGACACTCTTGCCCCTTTCAATTTTATAGGAACTTTGTCCTTTCATCAAATAAATAAAATACATTATTAATATGGGGACTCAAAACCGAGGTATTACATTCCCCTCCCCCTTATTTTGGCACTATCCTTAGTGCATATACAAAAGAGAGAAAACAAAATTTCAAAATTCTTCAAAAAGTCACAGGTACTTTGTCTGCATGGCATCTTCATGCTTCCAAGTAGCATCTTCAAGACCATGGCAAGTCCAATGAACCCTTACCAATAATATGGATCGATTCCATATCACTTTGACTTTCCTATCCAATATGTACACTGGCTCGACCTGAAAGTCTCCTTCTTTCTCCACCTGAATCAAATTCCAATTAATAACATAGTTAGGATCACGTACATACTTTTTCATCAAATAGACATGAAATATAATATGCACATCCATGGAAGTAGACAATGTAAGCATGTATCCAACTGACCCTATTCTGTCCAATATCTCAAATGGACCAAATGATTTGGCTACTAGATTTGTACAACTGCCCAACTTCAATGAGTTTTTCTTGGGATTCACTTTCAAAAGCACATGCTCTCCGAAATTAAATTCTCTAGTTGTCTTGTTCTTATATGCATAATTATTTTGTCTATCTTGTGTTGCTTTCAAATTATGTTTAATTCTAACCATATGGTCTTCCATATCCTTGAGCAAATATGGCCCAAGGATGACTCTATTTGTTGGGTTGTCCCAACTCACTGGAGTATTGCATTTTCTACCATACAAAGCTTCAAATGGGCTCATCTTCAATGAAACTTGATACCCATTATTATAAACAAAATCAACCAAATGCAAGTAATATTCCCACTTAGAGGGATTATCCATCACATACATTCTCAACATGTCTTCAATTACTTGGTTGACCCTCTTTGTCTACTCATATGACCATGGATGGTATGTTGTGCTAAAGTTCATATTTGTACCAAATCCTTTAAATAATCCCCTCCATAAATTTGAAGTAAACTTTGTATTTTTGTTTGAAATAATTGCCTTAGGTATTCCATGCAACCTAGAAATTTCCCTCGTGTGAATTTTTCCAATATTAGTTGTTGTATGAGTCATTTTTACAGGAACAAAATGAGCATTGTTTGTCAATTTATCAACCACTACCATTATTGAATCATGTTTCCTTGTTGTCATCGAAAACTTAGTAATAACATCAATGGTTATTGTTGTAACATTTTATAAACTTTTAATATAAAAGTAATTTTTTTATTAATAATTTGTTTAAATATCTAATTAGTTAATTTAATTATAGTTTGTATCTTTAAATTTTTATTTTTATTTTTATTTTTATTTTTATTTTCATTTAGGATTTTATCTATTAGTTTCATGTTAAATGTTTTATTGTTAACATAATTTAGTTATTTTGGTGTAGAGTTTAAATTTATATGTTAAATTTTATGATAGAATTAAAATATTTCAATTCATGACATCATTTTATATATATATGTATATATATAATAATGCATATAATATAGTTGTAAGTTTTAATATATGTTTATGTATTGCCCACAGGGGTGTGGACCGATTGGCAAGTGTCGTGTAAATGGAAGGAAATATGTAAAAAGAGGTCTCAAGGTCGATTCTCACCCCGATTTATCTGGAGGTGTTAGCACTAGGAATCACCTTCAGATTGCATGGAAGGCAAGCCCAGTACCCATCAGGTTATATGTGAATGTAAGAGTGTTTAAAGGGTCAAATGGGAAAAGACTCAAAATGATAATGTTCCAACTCAAAAAACGGGTCTAGCATGCACCAACAATCAAGGTCTTGGCTAACTTCAATCAGTAATTTGGGAGCAAGTATGAATAGAGGGAAGAATTGAATAAGAGGAATGTAGGGGATATTGTAAACATCAAGTCTACAAAAGCTTAAGGAAGAAAGTTTCTTAACACAAGATCTTCTTGAACTCAGAAACTAAGGAAGCTAAATAAACATCATGATAATATAATAATCAAACATCCACCATAACATCACCACAATCATTCATGTGAATCATTCAAAGAATGAACATTTAGCATTAGAAGAAAATAAGTTGAAAGAGAAGTTGATTTCTATTAGCCAAAATGTCTTAAGTCCAGTACATAGCTAGATCACAGTCACTTCATCAAAATATTACAATCCAAGGGAGCCTTGCTCAACCATCTGAACCCACTAAAGAATTTGATCTATCTATTTCTAAAAAAAGGGAGGCAACAGCTGGAGGTACGAGCTGGCCTCCTTCCCTTGAAAATCTCTAAACATTTTTTTGATCTAACAACTTAGTTAACAACCTATGCTATAAAATAGGAAAATGTTGGTGACTAATCCAACCAATCTTCAAGTTGACTTGATTCCTTGTTGCGCAGCTCCTTGTTTTCCATGTGTCTTTCAAAAGCATGTGGTTGTCCTCATGATGCCAGATGTTGTTTCTACAATCTTCTCCATCATCAGCTATCCAAAAATTTGTTATCTTAGCCCTCCTGAATCCCTGGTGTCTGTTGGTAGATTTTTTAGGTAGCAGCCTGAGTAGCGTATTTCACAACTGGACAAGTAAAAAAGGTAGCGCATTTAGGTAGTGCCACTGTGTTGTGTATGCGTGCAAACCTTTGTTCTTTGCCAAATATTAGGTAGCGCCTTTACGTAGCGCCATTGTGTTGCGTCTGTGTGCAGGTTTATTCTCTGCCAAATATTAGGTAGCGCCTGTAGGCAGTGCCACTTATGATGTGTATGTGTGTAGGATTAGGTAGAATTGTCAAAAAATGCAGTGCCTCCAACCTTGAACATGTGCAGGGAAAGTAGTGGGCTTGCATAATTTCAAACCCATTATACTTAGGTGACTTAGCAGTACTGTAGGTAGTGCATTTTACCACTGAGGGAGTTAGCACTTCACAAAATCCCAAAACTCTGATAGTTAAATGCTTAGAAGCCTGTATAGATGGCAGAGGAAATATTTGAAAGACAGTTTACCCTCTCAAAAAGGAAACATCCTCAAAAATGGGGCTCACCTATAATGGCGATTCCTATTGCAGTTGAGATAAATGCTTTAGTCACCTCAAATTCCAAATCCCCAACCTTGGTTCTCCTGACATCAAAATGTAATGCAAACTATCTTGTTACCTCTAGATGGCCTCTCTGCATATTCTGGCAGAAAGAGAGGCATCCCACTCTTTGAAAAACCTCTCTTTCTATGGGCTTTGTATAAAAAAGATGAATGTCCACAGGTTCTGTCCTAACCACCTTGCCACCTTTGTGTGTCTTCCTCGATTGAGGAGTCTCCATGGCTTAGAATGATATATTTTAAAGGCTTATGGGATAGTAATAACCAGGAAGACTTAAAATCGGGCTTCAAATGTACAAGGTTGACCTTTTAAAACAGACTGGTGCTAGTAAGCCAAACATGACTGTGGGAATTACACCCTTAGATTTGTACAGGTATTTGAGAGTGTAGATAGTGAGGGGGTAATCTGTAATTGGCCCTTTGTAACTAAGTAAAAACACTTAACTCCAAAATGAAAGAAAGCAGGGGAGACACAGAGGGGTTAAGCAGTGCCTCTGGGTAGCACGACGCATATGCAAAAGATAGAATGTGTATATGCTTGCAACCTTAGTAGCTATGGCGAGTAGATTTAGACAGAGTTGAATACAAGAAAATTAAGCTTATAGGTTTGAAAAGGGAGGAGACAAGGATGTGATGCGAAGATGACTCCCTTACAACTGTGCAAGCCCAATAAACCAAACTCTGAGCACCATTTTTTTGTGAAAACTAATATGCAGAGGAGGCAACATGGGATACTTGTGGAGTAGACACCTGTTTGAAGCTTCAACAAAATCTCAGGCTGAAGTTGTGAACATTACGGCCCTCGAATCTACCTCTTCATCAAATTGGGTCGCACTGTTGTCGCCTAGTCAGAACTATGAGTTTGAGCAGTGCAGCATTCATGAATTTTCAAATCATAAACCGTTATCAGGGCTCGTAAATGCGATATCTTGGAGGTATCTTTAACCAACTCCTAGCACTGAAAACAAGGAACATGACATTAGTTGTGGTAATCATAACTCGTGGTGGAAATCATGATGAACGGGTAAGGCGCTATGGAACCTCCTGATGAGTGGGAAATGCTCCATTTAAAAAAAATGATGGATAGGTAAGCAAGGACAGCAAGGCATGCCCACGAGGTCATGAGTGAGGAGAATGGTCTGTCACATCATTCTATTCATGGGAGGGGAGGGATTGATCCTAATGATAAATCATGAAGGAGTCCAAAACTTAAGTCATGAACTAAAAAGGGTTTAAGTCCAAAAATCAATTTGAGGATAAAACTAGAGCTATGACTCAAAACTTTAATCATCTAAGGGGTCCTACCAAACATAAACTTTAAAGGGATGAAACTTAAAAAAATTTAAATCTTATAAGGCTTAAAAAGGGATAAAAACAAACTAAAAGACCCAAGGCAATTTAGTGTGATAACAGGAGGCGTGCTTGCGGGCGGTGCGATTCTCCCTAGGGGTTATAAGGAAACCGACAGGATTCGACCCCGTGTCACGTGAGTACGGTACTTTCAGTGTTACCGATTCCCCTAGTTACAAAAAAAATATACATGTTTATGTATTAATCACAATATTAATAAAGTTTTAATGTGTTATGTAGAATTAATCATATTTAGGGCCCCAACTTGTTTGATTAACAGGGGGGGGGGTCCCTAACTATGCTCTTGAGTAAAGTTAAAGTTACCCACATGTTGAGTTAAGGACCCCCCTCTATGGTTAACAAAACATTAAGGGACCCCCCCTACAATGCACAGAAAGTCGACATGTGGCAGTTTTCAAGCAGTGAACTTCGGGCTTGATTTCCAACTAAATGGAGATGAATTTGAAAAATATGAAACATGGGTTTTTTGAAGAATGGCCCAAATTAGGTGAAGGTTGTGTAGATTTAAAAAATTATGAATGGTTTGGTAGATTTGGTTGTTTTACTAAACATGATTTCCCCATATTTCGTTAATGCCAATTTTCCCAAAAACACCCAATGGAAAATGGGAGGCCCAGTCATTTTGGAGAGAATTGGATCTACATATTATTCTTAGCATGCAGTTCTAGGATTGGGGGCAGTTATTCAACATTTATTAACCATAAAAGAATCACAGGACTTGATTCAAAGGGGAGGGGAAGTTTCAACAATAATATGGTTGTGTTCTTTCAGTGAGCCCCTAGGGCTATCAATTTTGTAAATCTTTAGGAATCAGAGAGATTCATTTCTTATTTTTAATGAAGCCTTGTTTCCCCAAGATTTCACACACAAGGAGGGCACCATCCTATTAATAGACCCCCACTAAGGTTCTGCAATTATAGAGCTCTAGTGTCCCCAACTGTAGCTCCTCTTCTCAAGCATTCCAACTGTAACAAATGTTATCTCATCTGCAGTACATACATGTCGTCATGAAGAGTCAATATTATAAAATTTCATTTAGAAATTCAAATTTATTCCCTAAGGAAAAATTCAAATTTTTTTCAAAATGTGAAATTCCATGTCATATTTCTTGATTGTTGCAACAACATGCATCGGTCTTCATTATGGCTCCCAATAGTGCCATATTTGGGACTACTTTCCTGTAGCACTTCATCTTTCATTTAGCTGAATAAATGGTCATTATACCATGCACAACATACTTTTTTTGCATTATTTATAAAAACTCTTAAAGCAATTTGAGAATTATCTAGTACACCTAAAAATTCAGTCATAGTTATCAACTATTTATATATATTAGCAATAAACATTTTCCTCATCACAATTATTTTCATTTACTATGTTCCTTGACAAAACTTTCCTATAGTCCGTCCTTATGTGATTACCTTAAGGTGCAACACATTCGTTGAAATATCCAACAACCCTTGAAACGTTATCAGTTTCATGGGTTAGCAATAACTACATCATCCTAGTTGTTAGCATAGACATTTCCACATAATATAATATATACATGCATTTACAAATTGTATTCAACAAATGCATTCAAACATACATAGCTCTATCTTATCATGTATGTGTGCAAAGTTTACCACTTTCACATTTTCATGATTTACTCAAGCATAACTATTAAATGCATCATGGCACTATCTTTAGAATACCCGTTTGTACAAGTCATGCATCCCAACATGGTGAGTTGGGAAATCTAGCCAATGCTTCAACACCTCATCCTTACTCTTTCTATTACTTTCTCAACTATTTGGATGTGTTCCTTTTCGACCCAAACACTACACCAAGAATGTGATTCTATGGTACTCCATATTTTTGGAAAAAAGGTTGCAGTACAAACACTAAATATAATAGGAAGTCCATTGGACACACGTGTAGCACTATGGCATTTCAATATCTAACCACGTCTTGGTTTCATACATGACCAAAGTTACTATAATTTATTCTTATAATAGGTCATGTCCCTTTACTTTCTTTGGTTACTAATTCATAACCAACAAAATCCTGATATGCTATTATGTCATATGTATGCATTCAAAAACCAACATATTTTATAAATAATGCAGGACCCTTGGCCTTTACCATACCAAATGGTATAAAATTTCCATAATGCATTCAAATCATACAATAATACTACTTCACCAAGTACTTCTTGCTAAGGGAATTTCTATCCTAAATTCTCGTATGTTACTATGCAATATAATTTCATAAAGACATTCATTCTTGCATATCTATCATTAATTGGATTTTATGCTACCTGACTAGTTGGTATCAATAGGGATTCCAGGTCTCCTTTACCACCCTCTTAAACAACACTTTAGATTCTTATTGCTTCTTCATATGGATAACTTCCATATGCAACAATATCAGCAGTAGCACTTTCATCCATGCAATGAACTCTCTCTCCCTGGCACAACAACCCTCATTAACAACTTTCATATTCATATATATATAACAAATAGACTACTTTCATCCTTAACATACTATATGTATATATTAACCAATCTTCACTCATTAATACATATTTATATGCATTAATATTGCATCATTGGCATGCTCATAAATGCATACGCATTATAGCTTCTTGTGTTATGTTTGGTTGTCCAACAGGTTGTTGGGATGTTTACAGGTAGAGTGTGCTTTTCATTTATGGAAATAACAACAGTGACGATGGTATGTTTACAGGAAAGAACAGTGGCAACGATGGCATGTTTACAGGCAGAGTGTGCTTTCCATTGATGGCGAGAACATCTATGGCAAACAGGAAAGCAATTCAATAGCAGCGCCGATGGAAAACAAGAACAACAAAGACGAGACCCGCATGAGAAGGTTCGAAGTCCAAAACCTTTGAATACTTAGAAAATACTCTAAGTCGGAGAGATCAGAAGATCGGGAGGAAGAGTGATAGTGGTCGTTGGATCATCGATCCAGAGGACCAACAACCATCGGATTGAATTAATGAAGGACAATATAAGCAAGGGTTGAGATCTGAGATCTCGATCACCTGAATTTTCGTCAGTCGTTAGATCGAAATAAGTGGAAGGACATGATAAGTTAGAGGGTGTGCTAATCTCAGCAGTTGATAATCAGGCACTCAGATCTATGGTCGATAGGGCATATTGTACCCCCTCGAACTTTCTGACTTTAACCATGAGGGGGGGGGGTCTGATTTGGTGGTATTTCTCATGTGGGACCCTCATACATGTTGCCTTCTTGTCAACTCGGACCCCCCTCACTCATTACAAATTACTACCTAACCCCCCCTCTAATAAAATCACCAAACCACTCATGCATACCACCTCTGCACTCTGACGTCACACTCCACTACCCACTACACGTCACACTCCACTACTGCGCTCTGCCTCCGCCTCCACTACACTGCCTACACGTCTCACCCACGTCAACATACCAACTCAGCAAGGACATGTGGAAAACCACGTCAGCAAGGACATGTGGCAAACCACGTTAGCAAGGACATGTGGAAGATCATGTCAGCAAGTACACATGGCATAATCAGATGATGACAAGTGTTAAGAGGAAATTGGCTCATTCCATGTCAACAAGTGACGTAAGAAAGCTACATCACTCTGAAATATTTACTTCAGAAGTTTCATCACCAACAAATGTCAAAAGTCCCAAAGGATGAAGTTTTGAATTCACTCTTAGTCGTCCGATCTAAATATCACTTTGGGTGCATTCTCAACCGTTGATCTAGTTAAGTGGAAAGACAATGTAAGTGGAAGTGTTAACCGACAACAAGCGGTCTCCACCGCCTATGAATTATTTAGCAGGTGACCACTTTGGAGGAGAATGAAGCAACGATTATCCTAAAGTATCAAATTCCTAAACACC
This sequence comes from Picea engelmannii, assembly GCA_009831015.1. NCBI lineage: Eukaryota > Viridiplantae > Streptophyta > Pinopsida > Pinales > Pinaceae > Picea > Picea engelmannii. Next base: position 255,861 of record ML803993.1, on the reverse strand, counting down.
GAAGACCCAAAGAAGACCCTTTGCGTTGATCACCAGGAGGGGTATGTGTCAGAAGATTATGCATTCAGGTGAAAGCACTCCGGGAGAAACGAGTGCATAGGAGTTGAAACTCCCGAAGCCTGAAGTGTCAAAGTCACTCATGATCGTTGATCGTGCAAAAGGGTATGTGGCAATAGATCTTTGGCTTCGGGTGAAAGTGTTCATGGAAAAGCGAAGCGTCGAAGAGACGAAAATACCGAAGTTTCAGAGTGGAGGATATTCGTTGGATTAAGGAGGAAAAATGTTAGCAGATCTTCCATTTCGGAAGATATCCAGTTAGAAGAAACGAGAATTTGAGATTTGAAATCTTTGAAGTCCGGAGAACCGAAGGAGATTTCGATCGTTAATCCGAGAGGGACACACGTCAGTGGATTTCCAACTCTAGAATATTGACTTACGAGGAAATCAAAGTTTGATATTTGAAACTCCCGAAGCCCGGATCACGAAATAAATCACAGTCATTGATTTAGGGTGGTTAGATCTAATCTGCATATCGTGAAAAATAAAATCTGAACCGTCTATTCAAGAGCATTGTCAATATCATGAGATCAACAGTCATGTCACATTGCGGGGATTGAAGGTTAGTGAACTTTAAAATGTTGTGAGTGGGCCGCAATCGAAACCACAGTTTTGGAGAAAGGACGTGTGGAAGCTCGTAATGAATTGTGGGGGGGAAAGCAGTTTTTTCTAAACCACCTTTGGACGTTCCTGAAATCGGATGGTCACGAGAGACCATCGCCCAAGGTCATATCAATAAACAGAGCTATCTCTCACAAGACCGAGTTCAGGAAGCTCCCTTTGAATAGGCGTTTGGTCACTGCTGAAGATCACATGAAGGAATGGGATTAGAATCCAAAGAAGCCAAAATGACTCTATGTAACTGACGGAACGGATTGATTGTATCTGCCAGATATTTCAATGAGATTCAGGGTGAATTCCAGAGGAGATGAAGAGTCTCGAGATAACTTCCAATGGAATTAAGACTCATCATAGATACAATTGACATATGGTAAAGTTTTGAAGACTGTAACTGCCAGAGAAGCCAAAGAATCTCAAGATAATGACCACTCATGAAGAACAAACTCATCATAATCGCCAGAGAGGACGAAATATTAGGTGTATGATCTAGCAGAGGAATTGGCATGATAAATATATGCAAAACAGAGACGAGATGGTTTATTTTGTTGAAGAGTTATTCATGCGGGTAGAAGCATGCTATGTGTAGCAGTTGAAGCGTACAGAAGAGGTGTAACACATAGAGTGGAAATGGTGCACAAAGCATAAGACGTGAAAGAAAAGGATAGAACATAAATGCATATCTGATAGAGGAAGAGAAAGTCGAGGTGCTCATGCAGAGATAGATCAGAAGAACAAAAATCTCAAGAAGATGTGAGCAGGAATACATTGATGCAGGCAGAGTAGAGCAGTGTAGCAGAACAGTGGTAAGCCATTGTCAAATAATGTATCACTGTATAATTTTCAATAAAAAAGATTTATAATTAGTGTGGTAGGGAGGTGCTAGGGAGGACTGTTTTCCTCAGAGTTTCAAGTGGGTGCTTGAACATAGGGAGTTGTAGCTTCCATTTGGTTGTAGCTAGAAAAACCAGGGAGGTAGGGTGGTGCAAGGGAGAACTATTGTGTTGTTATACAAGTTTGTGCCTGTGTAACTGGAATTTGATGCTTCCATCCAGTTGGTGCTGGAACACTCAGGGAGTTGGTGCTTACTTATAGTGGGTGCTAGAGAATCTAGAGAGTTGGTGCTCTCAGCAAGTTGCAGCTTTTACAGGTTGGTGCCTGTGTGACTGGAAGTTGATGCTTCCATCCATTTGGTGATGGAACACAAAGGGAGTTGGTGCTTCCTTCTAGTGGGTGCTAGAGAAACCAGAGAGTTGGTGCTCTTAGAAAGTTGTTTCTTGTAAAAAAGAGGTAGTAGCCTCAAAATGAGTTGGTGCTCATAAGAATGATAATGTACAGAAAATAAAGATCACTTATCATATCAAGAAGAAGAGGTTTTTCCCTTTATGGGTTTCCTCAGAAAATATTTGTCTCTGTATATTTCATGTGTCTGATTTATGTTGAATATTCTATTGATTACTTCCCTGCATTTTTGTGATCATCATTGAGTGTTCTGTAAAGAGTTTAAAATGGGCATAATTGTTTAAGCACAGTAACAACTGATTCACCCCCCCCCCTCTCAGTTTTCCAACAATTGGTATCAGAGTCAGTTCCTTTTATCTAAGGGAATATCCTTGAGCTTAAACATGACTATCCATGAAGGAACTTCAACCAATAAGGCCCCCCTATTCAATGGAACAAATTTTTCCTTCTGGAAAGTCAGGATGAGAACCTACATAATGGCTTTAGGTGCAGATGTCTGGGGTGTGGTAGAGATTGGTTATGTAAATCCGGTTGTACTAGCTTCTAAGGGTGACAAACTAGAATTCAGCTTCAATGCTAAGGCTATGAATGTTATTCTGAGTGGGCTTGCAGAAGCAGAATTTGTAAAAGTTATGCACTTAGAATCTACCAAAGAAATGTGGGACAAACTCATTAGCAGTTATGAAGGTAATGAGAAGGTAAAGGATGCCAAGATTCAAACCTACAGAGTACAGTTTGAACAACTAAAGATGAAAGAGGATGAAACTATTGAGGAGTACTTTCTGAGAGTTGAAGAACTAGTAAATGCAATGAAAGGACTTGGTGAAAAAATTGAGGAAGCTTGTTTAGTTCAAAAAATTTTGAGATCTCTGCCAAATAGGTTCAACCCAAAGGTCTTTGCTATAGAATAACTTAATGATCTAAAAGATTTTCCTTTTCATCAACTTCTAGGAACATTGACTGCATATGAAATGAGGATAGTTAAATATAAACCCACCTCTATAGAAGAATCATTTAAAGCATATAAGAATGAGGATTATGAGCCTGATGAAATTGAAGCAAAATTTGTGAGAAGACTAAAGAAAGGATCAGGTAGGTGCCAAGGAAAACTTCCCTTCAAATGTTTCAATTATGGTACGATAGATCATTTTGTGTCTAAGTGTCCTCACAAAAGAAAGGATCGGACATATGACGATGAAGAGAAGAACAAACACAAGAAGGTCTATAAAGAGAATAATTTTAAGAAGAAAAGCCTTTGTGTAAACAATGATGATCCCTTAGATAATGAAAGTAGTGACTCTTATATTGAAGATAAGGTTAATGACTTTATGTTAATGGCCAAAGAGGATTATGATAATAAAATCACAGGAAGTGGTGTTAATGATGAATAAGTTGTGGTTGACATGGAAGGAGAACTGATCAGTGCCCTAGAATAAATTGCTAGACTCGGATCTAAGAAGAAAAAGCAAAAACAATTGTTGATACAGTTCGAGAAAGACAGTAAAAAACCTGTTGAAGACTTTGCCCTGCTAAAAGTGGAATTGGAAGAGACAAATAAAATAGAGGACATTCTGAAACAATAGTTATCAGAGAAGAAGGCAAGATTTGAAGCCTTGGAAGAAGAGGTAGTAAAAACCATAAAAGAGATAGAGAAGTTTAAAGCATTGTATCTCCAAAATCTTCCAAGCATTAAAGCCTTAGCAAAACTAAACGACATTTTGAGCAAACAAAGATCTCCTTTGTTGAAGAATGATTTAGGTTATGTAAGTGGTTCAAGTAGCAAACAACCAAAAAACAAAGAGACAATAAAGATGATCAAGTTCCAAGTCAGCAGACAATCAGACCATGTGAGTACTATGCCACCAAAAGATAATAAAGACAAGATGATCCCAGATCAAAAACAAAGATATCATAATATGGAGAAAAAAATTCCAAGAAGAAGGCCATCCTTCAGGGACCAAAATTTCTTCCATGGTTATTGTTTTTACTGCTCTAACTTTGGTCATAAGATTGCAAATTGTCAAATTAAGTTTAGAGACATGCAACTGAGGAGGTCAAGAAATAAACAATCTTGGCAACATAGAACTAAGCAGCCAATGAGTAGACAACGTAGCACTAATCACTTTGACCTATTGGACAATGAGCTCAAATGTTATAACTTTCATAACTTCAACCACAAAGATGCAAACTACCATCTAAAGAATTACGAGGCAGAGCCAGGGATAAAACCCTTAGCTAGAAATGCCAGCACATGGAAAAAGAAAGGTAGTGAAAAATGTGGCCTAGTACTTTCAACTCAAAAACAAAAAGACCCATGGTATATAGACAACAGATGTTCCAAGCACATGACTGAAAACAAGGATAATTTTTTGTCTATAAGTAAAATCAAAACAGGAAATGTAACCTTTGGAAATGATGAATCGGGTAAAATAAATGGTAAAGGGATGGTGATTTTGAATAATGGTAAAGGAAAACTCCAGGATGTTCTGCTTGTAGATGGGCTCAAACATAATTTGCTCAGTGTAAGTCAAATGTGTGACAAAGGATGTGAAGTGGTGTTCACTTCCAAATATTGTAAGATAAAGTCTGTAAACTCAGAACAAGTGGTGGCTAAAGGCATAAGGACAAACAATAATGTATATGTGTTGAAAGAAGATAGAGAAGAGTGTCATCTAAGAAAACATGATGAAATATGGTTATGGCATAAGAGACTTGGACATATAAACTTTGACCACTTAATCAAGCTCAAAAATTTTGAGGCAGTAAAAGATATTCCAAGAATATCAAAGCCACAAGATTCTGTGTGTAATACATGCCAAGTGGGAAAGCTAACCAGGACACAGTTTAAATCCAAGAGCTCTACTTCAACAGAGAAACCATTCCAATTAGTTCATATGGATTTATGTGGACCATCAAGACAGGAACACATAGGGAAGGAAAACTACTTCATGTTGATCACTTGGGTTGCTTGTATCAAAGGAAAAACTGAAGCATTTGAGAAATTTAAAATATTTAAATCTTTAATTGAGAATCAAATAGGTAACAGGTTAAAGGCAGTAAGATCAAATAGAGGAGGAGAATTTATGTCAAGTGATTTCAAATAATTTTGTGATAAACATGGAATCGGGAGAGAATACACAATCCCAGTAAGAGAGGTGAGCAATATTGAGTCTGATACAGAGGACATAGCCAAAGTTGAACATGAACAGGTCCAAGAATCAGAAGGAGAAGACTCTGAGTTAGATACAAATACTCTGCAGGACTCAAATAAGAGAGTCCATCCTATCAGGGGGATTTTGTGTTGGTTGAATATCTGATACCTCCAAAAAGTACTGCAACAGCTCAAGGGGATCATGTTTTTCTTTGACATTGATTTCAAAGGGGGAGAAAAGGTGTGGTCTGGATGCTACAGTTGGAGGTCTAAGTAGAACAATGCAGTCTTTCAAGGTTGCCATCAATGCCAAAGGGGGATATTGTTGGCATGTTTATAGGTAGAGTGTGCTTGTCATTGATGGAAAGAATAACAGCGACGATGGTATGTTTACAGGAAAGAACAACAACAATGATGGCATGTTTACAGGCAGAGTGTGCTTGTCATTGATGGAGAGAACAACTATGGAAAATAGGAAAGGAATTCAACAGCAGCGACGATGGAAAACAAGAACAACAAAGATGAGACCCACGGGAGAAGGTTCAGAAGATGAAACCTTTGAATACTTAGAAAATATTCTAATTTGGAGAGATCAGAAGCTCAGGAGGAAGAGAGATTGTGGTCATTGGATCACCAATCCAGAGGACCAACAACCATTGATTGAATTAATGAAGGACAAGATAAGAAAGGGCTGAGATTTGAGATCTCGATCACCTGGATTTTTGTTAGTCGTCGGATTGAAATAAGTGGAAGGATAAGATAACTTAGAGGGAATGCTAATCTCAGGGGCCGATAATCATGCACTCAGATCTAAGGTCGACAGGTCATATTGAACACCCCTGACCTTTCTGCCTTTGACCATGGGGGGGGTCTGAGTTGGTGGTATTTCTCATGTGGGACCCTCATATGTGTCACCTTCTTGTCAACTCAGACCCCCCTTTCTCATTGCAAGTACACATGGAATAATCAGATGATGACAAGTGTCAAGAGGAAATTGGATCATGCCATGTCAACAAGTGACGTAAACAAGCTACGTCACTCCGGGAGATTTAATTTGAAATTTTAATCACTAACAAATGTCAAAAGTCTCGAAGGACGAAGGTCCAAAGTTTCTCTCAACAGTCCAATCTGAAGATCACTTCGAGTGCATTCTCAACCATTGATCTAGTTCAGTGGAAGGACAGTGTAAGTGGAAGTGTTAACTAACAACAAGCAGTCTCCACCACATGTGACTTATTCAGCGGGTGACAACTCCAGAGGAGAATGAAGTACTGATTAGCCTAAAGTCCTGAATTCCCAAACATCGAAGACCCAAAGAAGACCTTGGTCATTGATCGCCAAGAGGGGTACGTGTCATAAGATTATGAATTTGGGTGAAAGCACTACGGGAGAAACGAGTGCATAGGAGATGAAACTCCCAAAGCCTGAAGTGTTGAAGTCACTCATGATCGTTGATCGTGCAAGAGGTTACGTGTCAATAGATCGTTGACTCTGGGTGAAAGCGTTCATGGAAAAGAGAAGCGCCAAAGATACAAAAATATCGAAGTCCCGGAGCAGAGGATAGTCATTGGATTAAAGAGGACAGATGTCAACAGATCTTCCATTTCGAAAGATATCCAGTCAGAAGAAACAAGAAGTTGAGATTTGAAATCTCCGAAGTCCGGAGATATGAAGGAGATCTCGACTGTTGATCTGAGAGGGACATGCATCAGTGGATTTTCAACTCCAGAAGATTGACTTATGGAGGAAAGAAAAGTTTGATATTTGAAACTCCTGAAGCCCAGATCATGAAATAAATCACAGTCGTTGATTTAGGGAGGTTAGATCTGATCCGCATATTGTGAAAGAACAAATCTGAACCGTTTGTTCAAGAGCACCGTTAAGATCATGATATCGATGGTCCCATCACATTGTGGGGATTGAAGGTGTATGAATGTTAAAATCTTGTGAGCGGGCCGCAATCGAAACCACGGTTTTGGAGAAAGGACGTGTGGAAACACAGAGAAACTAAGTTCCTGCAGACATGTTAACAAAGGGAGTAACCAGAGAGAAACTGAATTCCTGCTCAGTTTCAGTTGGTCTTCAAGAATGAATATGAAGATGATAAATTTTCCAGGTCCAAGAAGGTTCAGAGTCCAGCATATACAACAGTGGTGGAGTTGTTGAGATTAGTCTCCAAGTGGAAGATTGTTGGTTGTGGAGTCTGATTATCTTCCTGATTCATAGGTCCTTGCTTTCAGTTGTGTCTATACCCCATGAAGAATTTACACCCCAGAAGTATGTACACTCTTCCACGCAGGGGAGTACAGAGGGGGGGTACCCCCTCTGGGGGGTTCGAGGGCAAGCGGGCCCCCGGTGGGGGTTCGGGGGCGAAGCCCTCGAAGGAAACATTGCCTTGTAAATGTATATTGTAATTTCATTGTACCATACATTATAAGGTCGCATATCTAACGATAGAAATTGTGGTAGGGTTTTTAACCCTAGAAGGAAACCCTCTATTATGAGGGAAATGTATTGCGGCTATGCATTATGGCGAGTATTGTATTCTGAGAGAGGAGACTGTGAGAGAAACAAGAGGAAGTTACAACAGGTTTTGTTGTAGGTTGTATCCCTTCATTTCTTGGATAATAATAAAGGAAGGACCTGGAAATTTCTCTGGTGGACGTAGCCCACACTGGGTGAACCACGTAAATATGTGTCTCTATTGTATTGTGTATCTTCTGTGTTTTGTTTCTACATTTGTTTTATTTTATTGCTCCACGGTCTTGTTTTTTTTAACATAAATCTCAAGAAGATGCGAGCAGGAAGACACTTATGCAGGCAGAGTAGAGTAGTATAGCAGAACAGTGATGAGACTGGTAAGTGATTGCCAAATAATGTATCACTGTATAATTTTCAGTAACAAAGATTTATAATCAGGGTGGTAGGGAGGGTGCTAGGGAGGATTGTTGTCCTTAGAGTTTCAAGTGGGTGCTTGAACACAGGGAATTGTAGCTTCCATCTGGTTGCAACCAAAAAAACCAGGGAGGTAGGGTGGTGCAAGGGAGAACTATTGTGCTTTGTTATACAAGTTGTTGCCTGTGTAACTCGAAGTTGATGCTTCAATATATTTGGTGTTGGAACACTCAGGGAGTTGGTTCTTCTTTCTAGTGGGTGCTAGAGAATCCAGAGAGTTGGTTCTCTTAGCAAGTTGCAGCTTGTACAGGTTGGTGCCTGTGTGACTGGAAATTGGTGCTTCCATCCATTTGGTGTTGGAACACAAAGGGAGTTGGTGCTTCCTTCTAGTGGGTGCTAGAGAAACAAGAGAGTTGGTGATCTCATCAAGTTGTTGCTTGTAAAACAGAGGTACTAGCCTCAAAAGGAGTTGGTGCTCATAAGAATGATAATGTACAGAAAATAAAGATTACTTATCATATCAAGAAGAAGAGGTTTTTCCCTTTATGGGTTTCCTTAAGAAATATTTGTCTCTGTATATTTTATGTGTGTGATTGATGTTGAATATTCTATTGATTACTTCCTTGCATTGTTGTGATCATCATTGAGTGTTTTGTAAAGAGTTTAAAATGGGCATAATTGTTTAATCACAGTAAGAACTGATTCACCCCCCCCCCCCTTAGTTGT
>ML803993.1:224042-247146 GCA_009831015.1 Picea engelmannii | reverse complement strand
ATATACTTGCTACTACAAAAATTGTAGTAAATTTTTTCATCATGTACCTCTTTCTTTGTTGTTCCTGGCTATTCTTAGTTCTCAGTGTAATTATTTCACATGATCATTTCTATCGTGAACATCTTCTAGCCATTACACTTTTCTACATATATTTTCGACTACATACTATATTGATATTAAACTTCAACATTCATTTATTACCTAGATCTCTCCGACCTAGCATATGCATGACCAAATTACATATATATTCATGCTCTCTCATTGACCTTGGGTCTTCCACCTTGTTTTACCTTACTGGACCAAATTGATTTTTGGCTTTCTCTCATTGAAAACTTCATCTCTTGTGGTTTATTGAACCATTTATCACTCTTTTTAGATCCACTTGTCCTCGACCTTGGCTTACATAGTCAACTTCCAGCATGTTATAATGCTACCCCAAAAGTATTTTTTTCCATCTTCATAGAGATTAGCTGGAAGTAGTTAACACTACTTTTAGTTGCTATCATAAATTACATTAGTACTCTCATCATTATAACATATTACCAATGGATCCTTTCCACTTGAGAGGGGTTCTCTAAGGTGTCATCTTCTTTGCCTTCCATACTAACTTTAGAACCATTTTCTTCTTCATGGTCCCTTATTGTTTCTTCCTCATAAATCACTTCTATACATGAGTCCTTTTTATTGTTATCCCAAGATACTTTGGGAATGTACTCAATACTTTTGAACTACACCCAACATTCTTATAGCATCAACAATACCTTCATTGTTGCCACAGTTCTTTGAGTTCTATCGTGACTCAAAACAAATTGTCATCTGCTTAGTGATACCTTTTTCCTACTTCCTCTAATTACTCCTGGACTTATTTTATTATGTACTTCACTTAGATTTATGTATTGTCTTCCTTAGAAGTATGGTTGTATACTTATACATACACTTTGCACATGAGGCATTACCTTTAGACATATGTTGGAATTCTTTTGAATACCTGCACCTTTAATATCTCACCTTTGAAGTTCTGACATTCTGACCAGGATTCCACTACACCCATATGATAATAATAATGGAAGTACTACCCCCAAAACTATATGACTGATCCCTAGAGTTGTTTCCTTTATTTCCATGTTAACATAATTCCCCTTTATCATAAGACTAGTATCCTGACATATCAATCTGCTTAGAACATATATGTCTGCAATGTGATTATTTATCTTTACCTTGGTTTCTTTTAGAGCAAATGGAATTTTAGTATTTCATCCATAAACGATTTACTCTTAAACCCAGATCCACTAAGCACTCTGATTAACGTGAGTGAATTTCCAGCAGTGCATTCCCAAGCCTTCATGGTTGCACTTAGAATCACACCTTAACACTCTTCAGTCGTGGTTTTTGACCATCTTGCGAGGTATTCTTGACATAACATTATTTCTTCAAATACCTCTACTCATCCTTGATACCAAGTCCAAACTCTTTCATATACCATGATACCATTCTTCCATATGAACATGTGGTACATGTGTCATCATGTATTGTCGATGGATTTCCTACTTATCATTGTTGACGATTAAAATTGTCAACGAATTTTTGCCCGCAAAGTGTTGCTAAAGCTTATTATTATAAAAACAAACTAGATAATACTAGTAGGTGGGACCCCCTTGAACTATTGGAGATCGGATTTGTTCATTTTTTGATGTTGTGATGATGTGCGACACAACTTACATGGTTGATGAAGTCTTGTTGTTATTGGTTATGATTTGAGCGTATGAAGTGTTGATTCCTTATGTTACTATAGTTGATGTTATTCATTAATTTCATTGCTATCTGTCTTATCGCACCTGCACAACAAATATGTTAGTGAAATTACATGAAGGGCAGTTTTGAGAGAGGCAAAATACTATAACAAATGCAAAGAAAAGGGACCTAATTATACAATAATACATGAAAACAATTGGAAGGAAATGAGAAACAATTGCGAAGGGGAAGAATTTAAAGCTATCCTAAACTATACTACATGCATGAGAAGACTTGATGATTATTGTTAAACCCTAGCTAGCATGTAAATGGATATGAAATTTTGATTGGGTTATATGGTTAATACGCATATGGTATGAAATGTTGATGGTGCATTTGGAAAGGTAATAGTTATATTGGTTATGTGAATGGTTGAATTATATAGGACTTGAATTATGTTATGGAATAAGTCGTGCTATTGGCTTTTAATGTGGTGATGGTTTCGATACATGGTTTGATTAATGGTTAATGAAGAATGTAGTGGCATGTACTGATGAATTAATGCATTGTGGGTGGAGGTGACATGCATTTACTGCACGTCACCTTTACTCCTCTTGTTAGGCTCCACCCTAGTTGGGCTATTGTTCGATCTTGTTGTTGTGGTTATGCTCTGAATTTTTAGCAGGGAGGAACCGCTCGGCTAGCTCTTGTTTTAAGGAATTCGATTACAGGTATGTCCCTTTTTTGGCCATTCGTGACTCTGCTCTGGTTATGAAATGATTACTGGCTCAGGTGTATTGGTTTGTGTTTTCCTAAGTGTTTCAATTGTGTGAAATTTGGTTCTTGGAATGAAGAGTGGATGGTTCTTCCTATAATAATTTTGAGTTCGTAGAGGTTATTGGTATTCTTGGGTGATATCTCTCTATTATCGTTGTTGGTTTAGTTGGAGGGATTCATTTTTGTTTAGTATTGGGTGGATATATATCTTCACGCGCTACCACTAAATCTAGTCTTTGGCTTTCATGGGTTTAATGGTTGAAGGCTTTCTGCATCACAGTGTTTTGTTCACTTCGACATTGGTTGATTTCAACACTAAGGGTCACGAAATGGGTTCTCGTGTTCTTACTCGTCCATGTCTTCACCTCCATATTGTGGTTGTTTGATCGAAGAACACGAGGGTTATACCCTACGTTCATTAAATAACATTTTCCAGGCCGAACTAGAGCCCTACCTTTTCGGTTATGGCCCCTGTCATGGATTTGTACCCGTCCACAAATGAGTCGTGGTTCTTCCTATATGCACCGTGGCCTCATAGTTTTCACCATTACAAAGAGTGGCTTTACTCTCCCTGTGTTGGCTACAGAACAAACCTTAGCCCTCCAGTCTGAAGATTTATAGAGAAGACCAACCTAGCCTGTTGGTTTTACGACTTGGTTATGGTTGATTGGTGGTATAATTGTCGACTTTTGAGCACAACCTTGACCAGTTTCTCATGTGACAGTCGTGTTGGTTGTTATATAGTCACTGACGCTGTTATAACAGTGGTAAACCCTACATTTCCAATTGCACTTTCAAAGAACATTGTCACTCTGCTTATGTTAATAACTCGATATTTTTAATGGAGAAGGCCTCTACCTCGATTCGATTGGATGCGGGGGTATGCGTAGTTTCCACAACTTGTTAGGTTGATTGATTTTTTATGACAGTGGTGAATTGATGGTTGATACATAGTCACTGGTATTTGCACTAATGATTATTTGGATGATTAGCTAGCATTGGTACAAATGCTTGATGTTCCTCACGCATGTTGCATTGTGTGTATGGTGTTTTTGCAAAAAGAAATAATGGGCATGGTAATTGTGGTTTTATTTGGGGCCGAATGACTATTGAATCGGACGACTGTAGATAATATATCCACGGCATCCTTATGTTTGTTCGATTGTATAATCTTGAGTTTGCACAGCATAGTCGATTACGGTGTGACTAAATCATAACAACATTGTATTAAATCGATGGCTCAGCACAATGGGTTGAGTTATTACTATGACCGTGTGTTTTTTGTGTTAAGTGGAAATGTTGCATCGTGTTGTTTTGTTGGTTGTGCACTGTGTATAACATAGATGGTTTGGGTTTTCACACTCAGGGATACCCACATGGTTTTAAGCATGTTTTTTTGTAGCCTGATCACTTGTTGAGACAGGCTTGTTGATGATACCTCGTCGATTGGATAGGTGGCCTAGATTTTTACAGTCACATTAGATTGGTCTTGCACAGTGATGGATTTACACTTGAATGATTGAATTATTCAGTGCATGTCTTGTGTTTGAATGGTGGTTGTTGTCCGTTTAATTGTCAATTCGGGTTTTGGCAATTTGATATTGATTATTGGGTGACTGCCTATATTTATTTAACGAATGTCATTTCATTCAAAATGAGAGACCCGATGGTAGTGATACTGTGACTTTATTGTTATTTTTGGAAATATGAATTGGAGTATATTTTTTTATTGAAGTACTTTATGGGCAGTGGTTGATTTTGATGGTTTACAGATTGGAAATGGGTATTGTTCAAAAATTGTTATAAATTGCAAAGAATGTAAATGAAAGGAACAAAACCCCTTAAAAATTGTGTGGAATACATATTGTATTGTGGTGGCACTGTGTTGGATATTTGATTATGAACAGAGAACTAGTTAAAGGCACAAAAATTGTTATTTGGTCAAAATAATTGATGGTTGATGCATCTCTTTTCGCAGAATGTTTTTTGGATCACTTAATTAATTTCATGAACAATAATCGTCTTTCTCCCTTCCATGATTTCATTTTTCGCTAATTACAAATCCCATCACCTTCCCATTTCATTTTTTTCACTCCCTGTTCTAATATTGATTACAGTCAAGAGAATTTCAGTAATAGGCAGTTGAAAGTGGCAGTGTCTTGTGTGGATTACAGTGATTTTTTATTGGTTTTCTTTTCAGTTGATTGTTGTTGTCATTGAGCAGTGACCATGTATTTTCCCCCCTCATTATATCATATTTTCGCTCAATACAAACCCCTCACATATCCTAGAACCCTTTTTCACCCCCCTGCTCATTGATTAACAGTAAAATATTTTGTATGGAATGGATTGCATGAGTCTGATACATTATCGAGCCAAATATATTTCATATTTTTAAGAATTTTCATATAAGGTTATTTAAAAAACTATTTGCTAATTGATTGCACATGAAGGATGAGTTTTTTCAGTCGAGGTAGCCATGGCCGAGGAAATATAGGTAGAGGTAATTGGAACTGAGGCCCGAGAAGGCCCAGGTTCTCCATACATTTTGGCGTTGATTCACAAGAGCTTGGCCAATTGTTTCATGCTGGATTATTCAATTGGATTGGGTAGGAAATAGTCCAACCTAGGCCTGAAAGACATCCTTTCCAAGCCCCGCAAGCCCCTAATATCCCTCTACTTCCTCATGTCTCATCACAACCCAAGGTCCCTGAAAATGATGGATGGCAGGAGATTTTCCACCCGACAGTCTCCCAACATCGTGGCTAGCCCAACTTGTCATTGTCTGCTCCTCCGCCTGTTAACCCCATTCCCCAAGCTTCCCCTAACCACTCGCCATTGCAATCCTCCCATGCTAGCAAGAGATTGAAAATTGAGTCCCACCATGCCCTTGATAAAGGAAAAGCCATTGTTACCCCTTCCTCACCATCCAATGGTTTTGAAAAATCCATGCCTTCCTGGATGCATTTGAGGGATGATTGTTCTCATGTGATCAGCAAGATTAGGCCTAAAGGCTCTGCACAACCAAAGGAAAATTCATGAAAGTCAAGAGGTGACATCAACAATCAAGGAAGGGTTTCATCACAGACTAAGAAATATTGCTTTTGAGTTTTATTTTATCTATTGTTTTATGACAGTTGACTTCAGGGATCTTTGGACAATATGTTTTATTTTGGATATATGTGTATTATTTTGAAATAATTTCAAATTTCATAAGCTAAAATTGCCAAAAATGAATATGTTGATGGGAGGCACAAGGAGGTGTATTTTTCTTAACTAATGGTTATGCTATGATCGTTATTATTGTTATGAACTAAAGGGAGTCACAAGGGGGCCCACCTGCTAGTTATTATTTATTTATGACCCTTATTTTAATTATTACTCTTCCCTCTAACTAAAGTTAGTTGAGTCTTTTAATTAACTTAACTAATGAGTTGGTTCAACTTCTTCAACCAATTCTAATTTGTTAAAAGAAAAAGGAAAGGGAGGAACAAGAGGTGGATAGAAGCTGAAGCATATTAAGGTTTTCTCTTTGAGTTTATGTTGAGATAGTTCAGTTTTCATTCATTCATTTATTCATCGCAAGCCTAATTATCTTTTATGATAGAAGGGTATTATTGTAGAGAACAATATTCAGGGTTGAATCACATCATTCAGAAACTTGTTTTTCAAAGGTGTTGATCTATCTTTGATAGTCTGTGTAGACTTGTTTGTTGGTGAATTAATTTTCATCACTGACAAAGGCTATTTTGCAGAGTCGAGTGGGCAGTGATTTGTGGCAAGTTGATCCAACTTTTAGAGTTCAGTTTTGGTTTTCTGTCAGAGGTCCTTTTGTATGTTCCATCGGGGATGTCTAAGTTTGACTTTGGTCAAAAATTTATGCATGAGATTTTGTAAAGAAAATGACTCTTTGGTGAATTTGAATGAAATAAAGTATTTCTTTATGTCTCATCTGTCTTTATTATCATCTTGGCGACTTTTCTTCTATCTTTACATTTATTTCAGCAACTGATATGTTCATAAAATTACATAAAAATTAAATTTTCAACAACTTTTTTGTTGATAAAAGACTAGCCTAAGCACTTGTAATTAATACTTGTGAGTTAGGATGTTATTTTTGTTGGCTATAAACATAGAGTGATATTGTTGATATTATGGTAGCTTCGAGAGGTATCAACCTCCATTGTGACCCTTTGACGAGATTAGAATATTCCAAAAGAAAGAAAAGAAGTGAATGTAACCCTAGAAGATATGTCGGCTAAGAGAGATAATTAATATGAATTAATTAGTACCCAGAATGAGAAGTCGGCCCAGGTAGCCTGCTAGAGCTAGTATAAATACAGGGCACTAGTTCTCATTTTACACACAACTCTCGGAATTATAGATAGACACTTGTGAGCACTGTAGTCTGGAAGTCTTGTGCGCAAGTTCTGGAGAAGGTGTTGCCGCCAGTCTTGAAGCCTATTTATTTTATCTTTTGGGTTGGAATCTTTGATCATATTTGGTTACTTCTTGTTTGGTGCATTTGCCTTGCTTGGCTATTGGATTTCTACCAGGATTCTTCTCTCTGTCAAGGTCAAGGTGCTCAGAGGATGGCTTCGGCCTATGGTTAGGTGACAATAGTGATCTTGTCTATGGTAAAACAAGCACATTCTAACAAGTTATGTGCCCACACCTCCTTCATTCAGTCTAACTACTGGAAGGAATCATAGCCATTAGGATACTAATCTCGTTGAAGAACTGCTGCTAGGGTTTACTAGC
Organism: Picea engelmannii; assembly: GCA_009831015.1. Taxonomy (NCBI): domain Eukaryota; kingdom Viridiplantae; phylum Streptophyta; class Pinopsida; order Pinales; family Pinaceae; genus Picea; species Picea engelmannii. The sequence goes on along the minus strand of ML803993.1, from coordinate 239,877 downwards.
AGGAGCAGCTTCCAAGACACTACCACTAGGGTTACTAGCAGGAGCAGTTGCAGAAACCCTGAAACCTGATCTAGCACCTTGCGATGGAACATCTCGCTCAAGAAGAAGGTATTCAAGTGTGCCCTAGTCCAGTGCACCTCTTGGAAATCTCAGAAGGTAGAAACGTCGAAGTTGAAGTTTTGTATCAAGGCATGACTAGTCACTAGTCAACCGAAGTCATGAGTGAAAAGACTAGTCATCTACACTACTCAACACTCACAAGAACGATTGAAGATGACATGTGGATAATTGATAGTGGATCTTCTAGGAATATGATGGGAGATAAATCCATAATCTCAAATCTAAATGAAAAGAATACACCATACAAGGTAGATCTTGGAGACAAAAGCACTTACCCAGTTGAAGGATTTGGACAAGCCTCCGTCAAGTTGAAAACAGGTAACAATGTTCATTTGAGAAATGTCTTATATGTACCTGGTTTAGAAAAGAATCTTGTATCCATATCTTTCCTAGAAGACAAAGGAAACATAATAGCTTTCGTATATGGAAAAGTGTTATCTTGGCATAAAGACTCCAGCATAGAGAACGCTAGGGTTATTGGAACCCGTGAAGGAAATTTGTACAGACTACTAGAACAAAATGAAGAAGCTCTTGTACATGATGAAGTCAATCCCAATGAAATTTGGCACAGAAGTTACACTCATATTAACTATCAAGCATTACCTTTTCTCAAAAATATGGTTGATGGAATACTAGAATTGCAATCTACACATGAAGTAATTTGAAAAGGATGTGCTCTTGGAAATAATATCGAGAAACCATTCCCAAGCAGCAACAATAAATCTAAAGAGATTATAGATCTAATACACTCAGATTTTTGTGGTTTGATGCCAATCAAATCTCTAGGAGGCTCTCTTTACTATGTAATCTTCATAAATTATTACTCAAGAAAGAGTTGGTTGTATCTCCTGAAGACAAAGGACGAAGTATTCAGCAAGTTTCAAGAATTCAAATTAGAAATATAGAACCTCACAAACAAGAAAATCAAGACCTTAAGAACAGATAATGGAGGAGAATACACATCAAAGGAATTCGTTGCCTTTTGCAAATCAATAGGGATTAGGAGGGTGTTGATTGTTCCTCATAATCCTCAACAAAATGTTGTAGTAGAAAGGAAGAACAGATCTATTGAAGAAACCGTAAAGGTGCTACTAAACGATCAAGGTTTATCTATGTTCTTATGGAGAGAAGAATCCATGACAGTAATATATCTTCATAACAGAATTCCTCACCACATATTGAAGGATATGACTCCATAAGAAGCCTTCTCATGTAAGAAACCTAATGTGGAAAACCTAAAAATCTTTGGATGTCTTGTTTACTCTAAAATTCCTAAGGACAAAAGGAATAAATTAGAACCCTCAGGAAAGGAGGGCATATTCATGGGATATGGTGAATCATCCAAGGCTTATAGAATATATATCCCAGAACAACATAAGATTGAAGTCAGTAGAGACGTGACCTTCAATAAAAAGATTGATTTCAAGAAATCCATAGAAGAAACTATAGAAGAATAAGAGTATGAAGAGCCTATTGAAGAAGGCACATGTCTTCCAGAAAACCAAAATGAAGAAAAGGAACAACTTGATCATCTGATGCAACCATGTGATACCAATGATTTAGACATTGTACCTAATACCAAGAAACAACCATCTTGGATTGAAGCAACCCTACAAGAAGCAGAAAGACTCAAGGCCCCAAGTTGGACCTTCAGAAAAAGTAAGAAGCCCAAAAGATTCTCCAGCTATGCAACATGTATGAAAAATATTATAGATGAAGAACCTACCACATTTGAAGAGGCAGTTCAGAAGAAACAATGGAAAGAAGCCATGACAGAAGAACACCAGTCCATCATGAAAAATGATGTATGGGAAATTTTTCCTAGACCTAAAGAAAAATCAGTAGTAACTTCAAAATGGGTATATAATATCAAACATGTAGCACATGTAAGCGTGGATAAATATAAGGAAAGGTTAGTAGCTAGAGGGTTCTCCCAGAAGGAGGGAGAAGAATATGATGAAACATTTGCTCTGGTTTCCAGATATACTTACATTAGAGCTATCATGTCTCTTGTCACTTCCATGGGATGGAGTTTACTTCAGATGGATGTAAAGACAGCTTTCCTCAATGGAGAAATCAAATAAGAAGTATATATTGAACAAACTCAAGGGTTTGAAGCACATTCCAGAGACACTCATGTTTTAAGACTATAGAAAGAATTATATGGACTCAAGCAAGCTCCAAGATCTTGGTATGCCAGAATAGATAGCTATCTAATGAGACTTGGTTTCTCCAAAAGTAATGCAGATCCAAATCTTTACTACAAATTCATGAACAATGCACTTGTGATTCTAATACTATATGTCAAAGATCTATTCCTAACATGTGAAGAGTCTCTCATCATCCAGTGAAAAAAGGAACTAGCTTCTGAGTTTGATATGAAATATCTTGGTCTCATGCATTATTACTTGGAACTAGAAGTATGGCAGAAGTGTGGTGAAGTATTCCTTGGACAATGAAAGTATGTAGTAAAGATTCTTTAGAAGTTTGGAATGATGGATTGAAAATACATGGACACTCCTATGATCATAGATATAATAAAAATAAGAGATTCAGATTATGATCCAGTAGATCGATCACTACATCGACAATTGATTGGGTCATTAATGTATTTGGTAAATACTCGACCAGATATTTGTTTTACCGTGAACACACTAAGCCAGTTCCAGGTGGAACCTAGACATGAGCATTGGACAACCGCAAAGCATGTTCTAAGGTATATCTATGGAACACTAAACTACAGTTTAAGATATACAGCATCCAGTCATATGCAACTTCATGGATTCACAGATTCAGATTGGGCAGGAAATGCAAAAAACAGAAAGAGTACTTCAGGGATGTGTTTCAGCTTGGGCTCTGCTATGATATCTTGGGGCAACAAGAAATAGAAGTTTGTCACACTTAGAACAGCAGAAGAAGAATATATCGCAGCATTTGAGGCATGTACAAAAGAAATATGGTTGAGAAATTTGATTTGTGATTTATTTGATCAGGTTCTAGATTCGACCATAATACACTGTGACAATCAGAGTTGTATAAGGCTATCAAAACACCCAGTGTTTCATGAACGGTCGAAACATATTGAGATCAAATACTACTTTATTCAAGATAAATTCTAGGAAGGATAATTAAAGCTCCAGTATATCCCCACAGATGAGCAAATAGAAGATATCCTGACAAAGCCTTAGTCCAGAATAAAGTTTGCATATTTCCAAGACAAATTGGGGATCATGGAAATAACTCCTTTAGATGAAAGGGAAGAAATGACTCTCCATGTTGGGAGGGAGCAATAACATCATTGAATTGAGGACATTCATTTTTAAGTTTGAAAAATGGTCCAGCCTGAGCAGTTTCTTTTCAGTTCGGAAAGTGGTTGAGATTTCTGACAGACAGGCATTTTCTAGTTCAGAAAATGGTCTAGATCAAACAGTCATTTTCGTAATGAAAATGGTTCAATGGATTGATGATGTACCATAGACAGTGATTTCCCATTGTGGTTAACCTGGGGAATGGTCTAGGAAAGTCTCTCTTATTGAGGGTTACTCAAGAAGATTGGTCTGCCTCGCCATATAGTCATTCTTTCAAAGCTCACAGTTGTGAGCATTTTTGAAGAATGGTCCATTTTGGAGGTTGGTGCAGGATAGTCATTTCCTTTGGAAATGGTCTGGACAGTCATTCCCTAAGGCAGATTCATTCTCTCAAGGTTTCACTTTGTTTAGTGGCGGAGGAATAGCCTAGATAGGTGAATGGTCCAGGTTCAGCAATCAGGGACAGGCATTCCCTAAGGCAGACTCATTCGCTCCAGGTTGCACTTTGTTTCGTGTCGAAGGAATGGCCCAGGATAGGGAATGGTCCATGATCATAAATCGGGACAGTTGTTCTTCCTTGCTTGAGAATAATAGTCCAGATATCCCATCATTGATGTTCTACTCTGAGGGAAGATTCTCTTCCAGATCTCATAGATGTGAGTGAAAGAATGGCCCAGATGACTAAGTTTATATCATAACATTGTTTTTGTGCAGGTTGATATCAGTTGATATGTTGAGAATGCATGTCTCCAGACATTGGAGATATAATATTGTGGTGGATATGTTCCATTGTTTGTGATTGTGTGTCATGGATTGAGTAGTTATGTACTACTATGGATAAACACATTTGTGTTCTGTCAGTTGACATTGTTCTAGTTGTCATGGAGATTATCCAGTTGGATAATAATGACAATTCTCATGATGCTACCAGTTCAATGGTTTGTTTGTGCTCAATACCATTATCAGTTACACCTCCCTAGCTAGGAGGGAGTGTTGATATTATGGTAGCTTCGGGAGGTATCAACCTCCATTGTGACCCTTTGACAAGATTAGAATATTTTGGAAGCAAGAAAAGAAGTGAATGTAACCCTAGAAGAGATGTTGGATGAGAGAGATAATTAATATGAATTAATTAGTACCCAAAATGAGAATTCGACCTAGGTAGCCTGCTAGAGCCAGTATAAATATAGGGCACCAATTCTCAGTTTACACACAGCTCTCAGAATTACAAAGAGACACTTGTGCGCACTATAGTCTGGCAGTCTTGTGCGCAAGTTCTGAAGAAGGTGTTGCTACCAGTATTGAAGCCTATTGCTTCTATCTTTTGGGTTGGACTCTGTGATCAACTTTGGTTACTTCTTGCTTGGTGCATTAGCCTTGCTTGGCTATTGTATTTCTACCAGGATTCTTCTCTCTATAAAGGTCAAGGTGCTCGGAGGGTGGCTTCAGCCTATGGTTGGGTGACAATAGTGACATTGTCTATGGTAAAACAAGCACATTCTAACATATATTCCCGTCTATTTTTCTTTAGCCAAGAAAAATCTGAAAATGCTTGAGTAAGATCATTTCATATATTTTCCTCAACATTTATTTTGGCAACTCCACTGGGGAGATCTTCGATATCTCTTGGTTAAAATTTTATACTTGATTTTCATCGATACATCTTTCTTTTTCTGAAATTGATTCTTTAACTATTTTGTTATTAATGATTGTTCCTGTTGCAAGGAAGCCCAATATCAAGCTCGGTCTTCAAGACCATACCAGCATTGCTTTGAACTTGTTTAACACCATTCTAGACACTGTCAATACCCGTGTTGAACTTAACCATTCTTGGGCAGTAATTGAATGGGATATTAGTGCTCAAGAACAATTGGAGGCTAGACATAGACAGCCTAGAAATCAACAGTAAACCTTTGTTTCTTCAAGCTTTTTCCTTTCTTTCATGTTCTTAGAGTCTCGCGCTTCTCGAAGAAGAATAGGCTTGTCACCTGAAATCAATCCTATTGCTGAAATAGGAAGAAGAAACGCAGTGTTATCTGTCCAACAAAGTTCTCTAAGGAGGACTTCACCTGATTCATCCATCTCGTCTTTCTTACCCTCACCTATCACCCATGGGATGGAATCTAGTGGAGGATCTGGTGGCACTGGAGGTGCTTCATATTCTCAACCTTCATCATCATTAGTGATTGGTATCTTATATAGCCACCATATCCCTTTCCAATCTACCACAAATCCCACAAAAGTCATCAAAAAGTATGGACTTTTTCAGTTCGAATAAGATGCCACAACCACATCATGGCATGTGTCCTCTCCTCTTAACCTAGCACCTACTACTCATCCACTTCCGAAGTTTAAAGAGAATTTTCCTAAGTTTTCAGGAAATAACAATGTCAGTACAAATGAACACCTAGTGGCATTTTCAAATGCTTGTCATAACATAGGGGCCAACGACAATGACACCTGCATGCGCTTGTTCGTCAATTCCGTTGAAGGAAAGGTTGCGGTCAATTTCTTTGACCTTCCTCCTAAGATTATGTCTACTTGGGAGGATTTGATTTATTGGTTCTGATACACTTATGGGAAATCCAAAATCCCTCTCGAGAAGTTAAGGGAATACAATAACGTCACTTATAAATATGGTGAGACTATCAAGTCTTTTAACTTGCGTTTCACCAATTTGTACAATAAAATCCCCGAATTTATCCGCCCTCAGAACCAAGTTGATTTCATGCATTACTACAATGCATTTCATTTTCCCTACCGTCATAGGCTTGAGGAAAAGGCCATTGATAATCTTGGTTCTGCTTTGCATACTTTCTCAGAGTATGAAGAACGACTTGAAATAATTGGTCTTCCCTAGGGAGAATCAATTATACAGACATATAGACATGTCCTCTCTCTTACAGCTAGTACAAGATATGAACAATTGTATAATATAATTTGAGCGGAAGGGTATTGTCTCCCCGCTCACCCCTGGAGCTTCATCCTCTTCTCCACCCCCTTTTAGGAATCCAGTTGAAAACAATTTTCAGCCTAAAGCTATCATGCCTCGGAGTTGGTGTAACTTTTGCAAGGAACACCATGAAGAAACCACATGTGAGGTAAAGAAGAGTGTCATAGATAATATCTTTGGTAAAAGACCAAAAGCTACTATTGTTGTCCTAGAATTTGTAGAGCTAGAGGATGTCATGGTCATCAACACTAGGAACAAAGCCTACACTCCCAAGGGAAAAATTGATCCTCCCCGTAGTTCTTCTAGCCCGATCTCGTCCTCAACCATTGTTGCACCCCAGGTTCCTAAAATTCCTGAGTCAAGGAATCACTCCCCCTGTTCCCTCTTTCAAATACAATATCTTGAATCAATTGTCCAACATCAAAGAAGATGCAACCCTCCTAGATATGGTTGTCGTCCCTGAACAACAGATGCATATGAAACGATTCATGGAAGGAAAAGCTTACATTGTAGCCAATCTTTCCGAAGAGGTAGAGGAAGAGGATTCTTTTGTAAATAAAGTAGGTGTACATAAATTTAGATACCCTGTAAAAAAAAAAAACCTTTTATATTTTTGTAAAGATCATGGATAAGATTGCCCATTGTTACCTCATCGATGGATGTTCAGGCCCAAGTGTGAGGTTGAAGATTATTATGGAAGAGTTAGGCTTGTCTTGTACAAATGAAAACGCCAGAAGCATGCTCTCCTAATTCTACAACAGAAAACCATAGGCGAGATAAGGGTGTGACATTGGTTTTATGCGCCCATCCTAACATAAGGACAACCCTCAACATTCAGGTGATTGATATGCCTGTAAGAAATTACTCAATTATCTTGGAGAGAGATTGGCAAACCTTATCAGGTGGATACCTCTCACTCGATGGGACACATTTATCCATTCCTTGGAATGGTAAGAATATTATAGTCCTTAGAGAGGGAATAATTTCACCCTACATAGAGAGTGTTTCTCAATCTAGCGTAAACTATATCAAAGAATACCTAGGAGTGTATTACATATTTGTTGAAGAAGATAATATTCCTTTGGAAAGAATTTATTTAGATGATGATTTATGGCATATGCACTTTGATGGTTCACACTCTAAAGAAGGTAATGGGGCTGGTATTATATTGGTTTCCCCTGTAGGAAAATTTCATAATCTGTCATATAGGATGGAATTTTCTTGTACAAACAATGTCGTTGATTTTGAAGCTTTATTATTAGGCATTGAGAATGCCCTTAATATTGGTTGTGGTCACCTTTTGGTTTTCAGAAATTTTGAGCTTGTTGTGAACTTGATACGTAAGACATGCTCTCCTAGCGACAAGTTGATGGAACGATACTCCCAAACTATTGGGGCACTTGTCTTGAATATTATATCTTTTAACATCACTCATGTTAAGAAGTAGTTGAATTCAATGGTTGATTGGTTAGCTGTCTTTGCAGCCTCTCCTAACCAACAACTCTGGCCTCACAGGCCCGATTGTGCCTTTCAATCTCTACATCGTCCATACATCCCTGAAAAGGAAGGATATTGGAAGGCCATCCCTAACGATGAGAGCATTTTCACTGTCATTCAAAATGAACCTCTTAAGCTTGAGGAGGTTATATCCATAGAAAATGACGAGATTCTTGAGGGCTTGACTCCTCTTGAGAGTTTGTTTTCATTCAGTGTTGTAGGAAACAAAGAAAAATGAAAGGAAGAGGAGTTACAAAAGAAGGTGGTTGAAACCATCCTCTTGAACATTAGGACACCTTAGTCTTCAACGGATGTTCAAATAAATGTCCAATGTTCTGTTAGAAAAGAGATGGGGTCCACCGGGATACCTGGTGAATCTCAAAAGGTTTTTTCTTGTTATTATGAGGATTTTCATGGTTTTGATCCTGGTCTTGTTCAACATATTACAAAACTAGCTAGGCAAAAACAAGAACTTGTTAATTATGCACGAAAAGTACCCTTTCGAAGGGAGTTGAGGGATTTCTTAAGGGCTGGAATGTTTTTTTCAGTCCACCTTGAGTGGGTTTCAAATTGGGAACCATCTTCAAGGAACACTGATAATATTAGAACCTGTATTAGTCTTCAAACCTTCAGGAAAGCGATTATGAGAAATCCCTTCCCTCCTCTCAATGTGGGAATATTTTTTCAACAAGTTGTAGAGTCACAGTTAAGGCCCTTACTTGATAGTCAATTGGGTTACAAGAGAATCAAATTAAAACGGGAAAATGTTCACAAAACCACTTTTCTTACTAATTGTGATACTATGCCTTACAAATTCCTGCCTTCTGGCTTACTTGATGTAGGTACTGCCTTTAAAAGGCCTATACACACAACTTTCAATGAATTGGTCAATCTCCATGCTTATCTTGATGATTTAATCATGTGCGTCAAGGAGCTGATAATTACATTAGAGTTCCAAGTGTTGGGTCCTTTCCAAATCACTTTTGTCTTGGACACTAACTCATACATTTTAAAGGAATTACAGAGACAATTGTTTTCCTACAGCACTAACAGTCCTCACTTGAAGTATTGCGAGGGACCAGCATGAAAGGTTCTAATTTTGATTGGATTTTTTGTATATTATTAACCTAGCTATGCTTCAATTTTGTGCTTCTTTTCTATGCTTACAGTACCTTGAATTTTTCCTTCTAAGTTAAGTTTTCTTTCCTTGTTGTTTTCAATTGAGTCTTTTACTAATGTTGTTTAAATTTCTGCATTATTACTTCTGTTGTGATTTTGTTCCTTATCATCTTTTAGTGTTGGGTCAAGATAGGATGTTGGATCAATTATGCCACATGAACACTCCTGAAAAGAATTGTTAGCTGATAACAATCAATCTTACATAGTTGTTATGATGTCTCCTCTGAAGGGCCCTTAAAATTGTTACATATTTCCATTGTTGTCTTATAAGGAAATGGTTATTTCCCGCTTCTTATTGTCATTTCTTCACCCATTGGGATCTTGAGAGCAATTCTATAAGTTTTTCTCCTTGAAATTTAAGAGCATATTCTAGTTGAATGATTATGCATACAGTGGTAAAAATCCCTCATACTTAACACTTTTCATCAATTATTCCCAAATTCCCGATCATCTCTCCATTAAATCCGCTCACTTCCTCCTATTGCATAATTATTCTGGTTACGTCTTATAAAATTATTGTTCTTGGTCTGTGAAACCATGAGTTTTGAGTTCTAAATCAGTTGGAAACAAATTTTCTTGTGGATTCGCCAGTTTTTTGACGATTAAAATTGTCAACGAAGTTTTGCCCGCAAAGTGTTGCTAAAGCTTATTATTATAAAAAAACTAGATAATACTAGTAGGTGGGACCCCTTTGAACTATTGGAGATCGGATCTGTTCATTTTTTTATGTTGTTATGATGTGAAACATGGCTTACATGGTTGGTGAAGTCTTGTTGTTATTGGTTATGATTTGAGCATATGAAGTGTTGATTCCTTATGGTACTACAGCCGATGTTATTCATTAATGTCATTGCTATCTATATTATCGCACCTGCACAACAAATATGTTAGTGAAATTACATGAAGGGAAGTTTTGAGAGAGGAAAAATACTGTAACAAATTCAAAGAAAAGGGACCTAATTCTGCAATACTACATGCAAACAATTGGAAGGAAATGAGAAACAATTGCGAAGGGGAAGAATTTAAAGCTATCCTAAACTATACTACATGCATGAGAAGACTTGACGATTATTGTTAAACCCTAGCTAGCAAGTAAATGGATATGAAATTTTGATTGGGTTATATGGTTAATATGCATATGGTATGAAATGTTGATGGAACATTTGGCAAGGTAATAGTGCTATTGGTCAAGTGAATGTTTAAATTATATGGGACTTGAATTATGTTATGGTATAAGTCGTGCTATTGGCTTTTAATGTGGTGATGGTTTCGATAGATGGTTTGATTAATTGTTAATGAACAATGTGTTGGCATGTACTAATGAATTAATGCATTGTGGTGGAGGCGACATGCATTTACTACACGTCACCTTTACTCCTCTCGTTAGCTGCCACCCTAGTCGGGCTATTGTTCGATCTTGTTGTTGTGGTTATGCGCTGAAATTTTAGCAGGGAGGAACCGCTCAGTCAGCTCTCATTTTAAGGAATTCAATTACAGGTATGTCATTTTTTTGGCCATTTGTGACTCTGCTCTAGTTATGAAATGATTACTGGCTTAGGTGTATTGGTTTTTGTTTTCTTAAGTGTTGCAACTGTGTGAAATTTGGTTCCTGGAATGAAGAGTGGATGGTTCTCCGTGTAATAATTTTGAGTTCATAGAGGTTATTGGTCTTCATGGGTGATAGATCTATGTTATCCCTGTTAGTTTAGTTGGAGGGATTTTATTTTTTTTAGTCTTGGGTGGACAGCTATCTTCACGCATTGTCACTAAATCCAGTCTTTGGCTTTCATGGGTTTAATGGTTGAAGGATTTCTGCGTCACTGTGTTTTGTTCACTTTGGCATTGGTTGATTTCACCACTAAGGGTCACAAAATGGGTTCTCTTGTTCTTACTTGACCCTATCTTCACCTCTGTGTTGTGGTTGTTTGATCGAAGAACACGAGGGTTATACCCTGCGTGCATTAAATAATATTTTTCAGTCCGAACTAGAGCCCTACCTTTTCGGTTATAGCCCTTGCCATAGATTTGTACCCATCCATGAATGGATCATGGTTCTTCCTATATGCATCGTGGCCTCAAAGTTTTCACCATTAAAAAAAGTGGCTCTGCTACGGAACAAACCTTAGCCTGCCAGTCTGAAGATTGATCGAGAATATCAGCCTAGCCTGTTGGTTTTACGACTTGGTTATGGTCGATTGGTGGTATAATTATCAACTTTTGAGCACAGACTTGACCAATTTCTCATGTGACAGTCGTGTTGGTTGGTATATAGTCATTGACTATGTTATAAAAGTGGTAAACCCTACATTTCCAATTGCACTTTCAAAGCACACAGGCACTCCCCTTATATTAATAACTCGGTATTGTTACTGGAGAAGGCCTATGCCCCGATTCGATTGGATGCGGGGGTATGCGTAGTTGCCACAACTTGTTAGGTTGATTGATTTTTATGACAGTGGTGAATTGATGGTTTATACACAATCACTGGTATTTTCACTAATTATTATTTGGATGATTAGTTGGCATTGGTACAAATGCTTGATGTTGCTCATGCATGTCGCATTGTGTGTATGGTGTTTTTGCAAAAAGAAATAATGGGCATGGTAACTGTGGTTTTCTTTGGAGACGAATGACTATTGAACCGGATGACTATAGAGAATATATCCACTGCATCCTTATGTTTGTTCGATTGTATAAGCCTGAGTTTGCACAACATAGTCGATTACGGTGTGACTAAATCGAAACAACATTGTATTAAATTGATGGCTCAATGTGATGGGTTGAGTTATTACCGTGACTGTGTGTTTTTTGTATTAATTGGAAATGTTGCATCGTGGTGTTTTGTTGGCTGCACATTGTGTATAACATAGATGGTTTGGGTTTTCACACTAAGGGATACCCATAGGGTTTTAAGCATGTTTTGTTGTAGGCCGATCACTTGTTGAGACATGCTTGTTGTTGATACCTCGTCGCTTGGATAGGTGGCCTAGATTTTTACAGTCACATTAGATTGGGCTTGCATAGTGATGGATTTACACTTGCATGATTGAATTATTTGGCGCATATCTTGTGTTTGAATGGTGGTTGTTGTATGTTTAATTGTCAATTCGGATTTTGGCAATTTGATCTTGATTATTGGGTGACTGCCTATATTTATTTAATGAATGTCATTGCATTCAAAATGATAGACCTAATGGCAGTGATAATGTGACTTCATTGTTACTTTTGGAAATATGAATTGGAGTATATTTGTTGATTGAAGTAATATATGGGCAGTGGTTGATTTTGATGGTTTACAAATTGGAAATGGGTATTGTTCAAAAATTGTTATAAAATGAAAAGAATGTAAATGAAAGGAACATAACCCCTTACAAATTGTGTGGAATTCATACCATCTTGTGGTGGCACTATGTTGTATATTTTCTTATGAACAAAGAACTAGTTAAATGCAAAAAAAATGTTATTTGGTCAAAATGATTGATGCATCTCTTTTCGCAGAATGTTTTGTGGATCACTTAATTAATTTCATGAACAATAATCATCTTTCTCCCTTCCATGATTTCATTTTTCACTAATTACAAATCCCATCACCTTCCCGTTTCATTTTTTTCACTCCTTGTTCTGAGATTGATTACAGTCAGGAGAATTTTGGTGCTAAGGGAGTTGATTGGATTGCTTTTCAAGTGATTGTTGTTGTCATTGAGAAATGACCATGTATTTTCCACCTCATTATATCATATTTTCTCTCAATACAAACCCCTCACATATCCCAAAACCCTTTTTCACTCCCCTTCTCATTGATTAACAGTAAAAAAAATTGTATGGATTGTATTGCATGAGTCTGATACATTGTTGAGCCAAATCTATTTCATATTTTTAAGAGTTGTCATGTATGGTTATTTAAAAGACTATTTGCTAATCGATCATGCATGTAGGATGAGTTTTTTCAGTTGAGGTAGCCATGGCCAAGGAAACAGAGGTACAGGTAATTGGAACCAAGGCCCGAGAAGGCCCAGGTTCTCCATGCATTTTGACGTTGATTCACAAGATCTTGGCCAATTGTTTCATGCCATATTCTTCAATTGGATTGGGCAGGGAATAGTCCAACCTAGGCCTAAAATGCCTCCTTTCCAAGCCCCACAAGCCCCCAGTATCCCTGTACATCCTCATGTCTCATTACAACCTGAGGTCCCTAAAAATGATGGATGACAGAAGATTGTCCACCCGATAGTCTCCCAACATCGTGGCTGGCCTAACTTGTCCTTGCCTACTCCTCTACCTGTTAACCCCATTGCCCAAGTTGCCCCTGACCACTCGTCAGTGCAATCCTCCCATGCTAGCAAGAGATTGAAAACTGAGGCCCATCATGCCCTTGATAAAGGAAAAACCATTGCTTCCCCTTCCTTGCCCTCCAATGGCTCTGACAAATCTGTGTCTTCCTGGATGCATTTGAGGGACGATTGTTCCCACGTGATCAGCAAGATTAGGCCTAAAGGCTCTGCATAGACAAAGGCAAATTCAGGAAAGTCAAGAGGTGACAGTAGCAATCAAGGAAGGGTTGCATCAGAGACTGGGAAATATGGATTTTGAGTTTTATTTTATCTATTGTTTTATGACAGTTGACTTCAGGGATCTTTGGACAGCATGTTTTATTTTGTATATATGTGTATTATTTTGAAATAATTTCAAATTTCATAAGTTAAAATTGTCAACAATGAATATGTTGATAGGAGGCACAAGGAGGTGTGTTTTGTTTAACTAATGGTTATGTTTTGATTGTTATTATTGTTATGAACTAAAGGGAGTCACAAGGGTCCCACCTACTAGTTATTATTTATTTATGACCCTTATTTTAATGATTACTCTTCCACCTAACTAAAGTTAGTTGATTCTTTAAATTAACTTAACTAATGAGTTGGTTCAACTTCTTCAACCAATTCTAATTTGTTAAAAGCAAAAGAAAAGGGAGGAACAAGAGGAGGATAGAATCTGAAGCATACTAAGGTTTTCTCTTTGAGTTTATGTTGAGATAGTTCAGTTTTCATTCATTCATTTATTCATCACAAGCCTAATTCTCTTTTATGATAGCAGGGTCTTATTGTAGACAACAATATTCAGGGTTGAATCACATCATTCAGACACTTGTTTTTCAGAGGTGTTGATCTATCTTTGATAGTCTGTGTAGACTTGTCTGTTGGTGAATTAATTTTCATCACTGACAAAGGCTATTGTGCAGAGTTGAGTGGGCAGGGATCTGTGGCAAACTGATCCAGATTTTAGAGTTCAATTTTTGTTTTCTATCAGAGGTCCTTTTGTATGTTCCATCGGGGATGTCTAAGTTTGACTTTGGTCATAAATTTCTACATGAGATTTTGTAAAGAAAATGACTCTTTGGTGAATTTGAATGAAATAAAGGATTGATTTATGTCTCATCTATCTTGATTATCATCTTGGTGACTTTTATTCTATCTTTACATTTATTTCACCAACTGATATGTTCAGAAAATTACATAAAAAATAAATTTCCAGCAAGCTTTTTGTTGATAAAAGACTAGCCAAAGAACCTGTAATTAATACTTGTAAGTTAGGATGTTATTTTTGTTGGCTATAAAATAGGGTCATATTCTCGTCTATTTTTCTTTAGCCAAGAGAAATCTGAAAATGCTTGAGTAAGATCATTTCATATCTTTTATTCAACAATCATCCACATATATTAGGCATAATTGCCTCATGAATTCTAACCCCAAACAAGGATTTCATTAGGCATTTTTACATGTTTCCCAAATGTTTGGTCAACAACTTCTTAAGGAACCATATGATAATTTCATATCATTCATTCATATTTAGTTTATCTTAATATAAACCTTCTTTGAAGAGATCTTGCAACCATCCTTATGACCATTTTCTTAAGCATAATCATACGTATGTTTCCCTCCCTTATAGATACAATCCACAGAAGTAATTCTTGATTATCTTGATATAATAGCCATTAAAATTCAAAATACAACTAGGTAATTACAATCATTGCCCAGGGTAGTAGAATGCCCAAATCCAACTTCCTTTGTGTCACACTTTATTCTTGGTCAACGGACCCTTATCAGAGTAATCCTTCCCTGGATACATTTTTACTGCTTCATGAGTGTAACAATCCATTATCATATAGTTATCATCCACCTCTGGATGTCAAAATTACCCCAACATATACAACTTTGGATACATATGCGTACTTTCCTTTTAATATCACGAGAAAAAATATGTTTGTCTTCATGTGGATTTTACCACTCAATTCACATTTTTGTGTGGATATTTGGACTTTTTTGTCCAATATATTTTCAACGGGTTCAACTTATCCTTAATACATCAGTTCTGTAATTGATTTATGGCCCATCCAAACCTAGTGTTTAAACTGTAGCTCTGATACCACTTTGTAACATCACTTAACCCCTAAGTTCCCTTTGAAGAGATGTGGTGTCAAAATTTCGTTTCTTCTAATCATCTAAATTTCCTTTTTGTAAGCACACCATCGTATTCTACTTGTCAATATATTTCCAATGACTATAAGTTTTCTAAAAACTAAGCTCTAGGTTAAAAGTTATAGCTACCCAAAGTTTTCGGGCCTTCATCATCCAAGAACCATTGTTGATAATGAGAGGGGGGTGAATCAGTATCCAGTACAATTTAAAAACCTTTTTCAACTTATACTTAAACCATTCAATTATATCCAATGAGCAATGAACAATAGTATAAGAGTTACACCAATACACCACAATACACCATG